>JADRCD010207092.1:0-23651 GCA_019843815.1 Montemys delectorum
AATAAATAAATAAATAAATAAATAAATAAATAAACAACTATAACTCCAGTTCCAGATGATCTGATGCCCTCTTCTGCTCTCCGTAGGCACCTGCACACACACACACACACACACACACACACACACTACATATACAAATACACACACACACCCCACATGTACACACAAACACACATACACTTAAATATACCCACATACACACATGCAAACACTCACCACACACACAGAGAGAGAGAGAGAGAGAGAGAGAGAGAGAGGAAATAAGAAGCTCTTGATACTTCCAGATGTGCCTTGCTGAGATGTGGCTGCAGAGTCCAGCCCTTTGTAGGCTTGTCTGATAACTTTGTCCATCTTCCAGGGAGGAAAGATGACCATTCATATACTCCTTGCATATACTCCCAGAGGTTGTAGATAAGTCCCCTACTCTATTGACCTTCAACTGGACATCATTGACACATTCGAAATATAGTTCTTATAGAATTGTCCAACAGAACTAAGCTCCCCCCACCATTTCTACCTAACTATTGTTTGTTCCCCCTCCTGTCTCTTTCTCTTCTGAGAGTATTTTTACAAATATTATGAGCTTGCAAAAATTCTTGCCTTGGTTTCTGCTTCTAGTGCAGGCAAAGTGAAACAAACATGTTGGGTGTGAGATAGGAGAAGGGATAGCTAAGCACAGAAGGAGTCACCATGCTGACATCAGGAAAGTACCAGTAGTAGTCCAGTTGTAGCTCTGGATGAGAAAAAAGCCACAGCCAATACTACAGAATAAATCCTTGACGTTGGCTTCAGTTGTAAATATAAATACCATTCCCCCGCACAACGAGGAGTCTCCAGGGGATATTTGGGGTGTGTATACACATGTGTGTGTGCATGTACACACAGGAGTCAGGATCTGTCATCTGTCTGTGTTGTCTTAGTTTCACAATTTACATTTACCAAAGAAAGCCTTCTCTGCTCATTTAACTGCATACTAATTTCAACATTTGAGTCTTCCTATTATCTCTTAACATCCTCCCTTTCATTCCTTCAGTGACTTTTTTGTTGTCAAAAAGCCCTAAAACATTATTGCTTGGGCTCATAACACATATGTAACATTATGAATATACACAGAACATGTTTTCTATTATTTAGCTCACAGGCACACATATAATGTTATGAATGTACATGTAGTATATTCCCTATTGTTAGCATTATTTCCCATTGGTTTCTAGACTTGCTCTAAAAGCATAGAACAATTCAAGCAACACAAGATGTGGTACAAAATGAATAGATCTACACTGGAGGTGAGACTTGTCTACACTGGTAGACTTGGACTAGAACTCAAGTACTTGGCAAAGTTTCTGTTAGCTTAAGTTTAAGTGAAAATTTTAAATACTATAAAAACATCTCAAGCATCTCTTGACCCCAAATGGGTCAAAGGGCAAGAAGTCAATAGCTTAAGATTTGCCTAAGGACAAAGTGATGTTACTACACACAAGGCATCGTTGTAATAAGGTATTACCCATGAAGTATGAGATAACACCCAGGTGTTCTCAATTTATCCTGCTGGGTTTTGGTTCACTCAGCCTTCTGTGAAGGGGATGTGCCTGCAAACATTAAAAATGTCCATCATATCCACAGACACCAAACCCAGATGCCAAGAAGTGCTTGCTGACAGGAGCCTGGTAAAGCTGTCTCCTGAGAGGCTGTGCCAGAGCCTGACCAATACAGATGAGGATGCTTGCAGCCAACCATCGGACTAAACACAGGGGCACCAATGGAGGAGTTAGGGGAAGGACTGAAGGAGCTAAATGGGTTAGCAACCCCACAGGAAGAACAACAGTATCAACCAACCAGATCCCCCAGAGCTCCTAGGGACTAAACCACCAACCAAAGAGTACACATGGAGGGACCTATGGCTCCAGCTGCATATGTAGAAAAGGAATGCCTTATCTAGCATCAGTGGGAGCGGAGCCCTTTGGTCCTGTAGAAGCTTGATGACCCAGAGTAGGGGAATGCTAGGACACTCAGGAGGGAGGGGTTGGGTGGGCGGGGGAGCACCCTCATAGATGCCGGTGGGGGGACAGGGAAGGGATAAGGGGTTTAACTGGGAAGGGGGATAACATTTGAAATGTAAATAAATAAAATAAGAAATAAAATAAAATAAAAATATGTCAGTTTCTTCCTCGGCTTTCAACCCATGCAAGCAATGGTTAGCTCAGTGTACATCTTTGACGGTTTCAGAACCATTTCATCAGAAAGCAGACAGGGAAAATACAATTTTGGTTTGGAGAGGAAAGTTCTTTTGTTTTTCATTGTGATTATTAAACCAGTGTTTGAAGAAATGCTGACTTCTAGTAGAACGAATCCCTAGCTGTCCACGGGGCCACTGCCTTTCTGAGAATGGGCAAAACGAACAGCAATGTTGTAATGAACTCTCCAAGTAAATATCTCAGTAACATTCCTGACACCAAAGACGCTGATTTAGCTAAAGCTACAGAGTGGGAACTTGGGAAGTAATTGCTATCCACTACCATTCAAAGAAAATTTTTTATATATCCACTTAAATACTGACTGATAGCAAAATACAAAGGCCCTTGACTGTGGCAGACATCTGTTAATGACTACTGGCAATGCAATTTTGAATTTTAGGAAAATTAACATACATTTTAAAAACCATTTTAATACTCTAGAAAGTCAGGGCAAAGGGCACAGATCTAACCCTAACCCTCCCTGAGAATGCAGTTTTAGCAGAAAGAAATGATTAAAGTTGAAGGTGATGAATGTGTTCTCATAGCTGTTCGTTACCCAATACACGTCAGAATACAAAATATCACATGAATATGTTCAGATACTATGTGCCAATCATAAAAATTTAAGTAAAAAGTGATTAAGTAAACAGTAACATATTCAAGGACAATTTCTCTATATTTATCAAGTACAGCCTATATATGAGGCAGAGAGTGTCCATTCTAGATGCTCTTATTTCATTCCCAAGACAGCACAGTCAACTGTGTCTAAACCACCATTAAATCATATTGGCTGACAAAACGCAATCAAGATCATGTCTATGCTCAATGGTTTTTTAAAACAACATTAATTTTCATTACTTCATTGATAGATTATTTCATGAACATTAATTCCAAAGTTTCAGGAGGTAGTTTTCTTTCTTTCAGTACCATAAAATTGATCTCGCTCTATTTTGTCACCAAGTCTGATGATTAAACTTTTAGAAATATAAAAATATTACTTACTGCATGATTTATAAATGGATAAAATACTAATTTATCTCACACTGGAAAACAACACAATGGTGAGATAAAAAATCAATTATTTTGGTCCTAAGGCAAGATATACTATTGGTTCCAAAGGCTGTACCAAGTCAATCAATCAAGTTTATGAGCAGCTGCCAAATTATATGGTGAAATTTGAAGGCTGGAGCATCTCTGGATATTTCCATTCCATTCCTCATGACGTTTGATGCTGACACATAACACTCATTGTTGGATATCTTAATGAATTTTAAAATTTGTGGCACCACTTATCAGATTATAAATTTCAAGCACTGAGTGTTGTTTCCTATAACTTCAATGTGCCTTTCCTAGACCTATTCAATGTGCCTTACCAAAACTCTTCGGTTTCAGATAGTACAAGTGAATTATCTGATGGTTCTGTAAGCAAAATCTCTAGGTCACAGGTCAGATGAAATCCATACATGAGGCCAGGTAGGTGGCTCAGGTGATGAAGTGTCTTCCTTGCATGCACAAGAACCAAAGTTCAGATTCCCAGCTCCCACACAATTCAGGAACAGAGGTTTCCCTCTGCAATCCCAGTGCTGGGCATGGACACAGGTGGATCCTGTAGTTCACTGGTGAGCCAGTCTAGCCAATTAGAAAGTTCAAGATCAATAACAGATGTTGTCTCAAAAATTAAGATGCCTAACATCAATCTCTGACCTCCACATGCACTCATATGTGTGTCCACATCCATGTGAGCACATGTACGCTTGCACACACACATGTACAAATACATACCAAAAAAAGATAAAGCCAATGTTAAGTATTAAAAATCGAACTGGCACATTTCCATGCTTGTGCCAGCAACTCTGTCGCAGTGGCTTGGCCAGCCAAGCACTGGCGAGCAATGGCCAACCTGTAATTATCTCATGGAGACTCCCTGGCCCGGAGCTCCTGAAACGTCTCCACCCATCTCGCTAAGTTCCTACTGGCGGGTCACTACCACACCAGCACCATGCTTCAAAATCCCTATGGCCTTTGTGGTGCACATCTGGCAACTCCACGCTTTGCCACAGTACCTTTCTCTCTTAAACCCAGATGAGTCTCCGCATGAAGGAAAACACAACACAAACTTAGTTCAGAAACAACAGTAACTCAATCACTGGATGTTACTAACTAAAATCCTAATCTTGTAAGCCTTATTAAATCTAAATGCTCTGGTGGTGAATCCTGACAGATCCACCATTGAAACTGGAAGACACTTGTAGCTACACAGTGTCCTCATGCTATCCCTACCCAAACTATCCTAACTCACCTGCTTCCTCTCTTCCTCTGTCCGACCCAGAAGTCCTGCCTACTCACCCCGTGATTGGCTCCTTTGTTCATTAGGGGATGGTTCACAAGAAGCCACCTTGAGTACATGTGACTCACTCCTTGTACACAATACAAACAGCATCAAAATACAAAGGGCACCAGGCCCATTCACAACAAGCCAAGAAGTCATCAGGATACATTTCTTCTGAAGATTCCACAGGATGTCCAATTCCTTGCCTGTCTTAGCAGCAGAGGTCGAAGAGATTCATGGACTCCTAATCTCTTCCTAGCAGAATATGGAAGCATTCTCAACCCCATGTCTCTTTCAGCTCTGTATCTCTTTCACACTCTTGGTCCATGTTCCATGCATGAAACACTAGGTCCCCCAGTATAATCTAGGGAATGCTTCTGCTCCAACACTGACTGGTTATCAATTTATATTCCACCTGCAGTTTCTCTTTCCCCTTAACCATGCAAGATACCTTACTCACAGATCCCAATATCAAGGATGTAAACATCTTTATCATAATGGAGTATATGTTAATAATGGTGCACACTCATTTATTATATCCAAACATTTCCTGAATTTATTGTATTTCCAGTACCAAGTCAGACTCTAAAAATAACCACAATCTAGAAAAATTATGCTGATCTTTTGGAGCTTGCATTTAAAAATTTAGCTTTAAAAAAGAAAGAAAGAAAGAAAGAAAGAAAGAAAGAAAGAAAGAAAGAAAGAAAGAAAAGAAAAGAAAAGGAAAAGAGTCTATTTATAAGAAGACACAAGATAGTTTCCAAGACCTGAGACTGGTTCTCTAAATTGATTACAAAGTTTTGGAAAGAATTAAAAAAAAAAGTTAGTGATAGTGACCCACAGAGTACTTTGTAGGCAAACAGAAAATTACAGTTAATCTTTGTTATATACAGATTCTGTGTTTGTACTTTCGCCTAAGAGCTACAATCTATTTGTAAGGCCCAGAATCAATGTTCAGGATATTTTTCTTGATCTTTACAGAGATGACCCAAACAGTGGAAAACACTGTTGTCCTAGGCAACAGTGATAGCCAGTATTTGATAACTGGTTGTTTACAAAACTGTAAACCCTAAGTATCAGATGGAATGAGAATTAGCATTGCCCAGCACATAACTCAGCACATAACTGGAACAATTGAAGCAAGCATCGAGGTATCAACAAAACACGTTATAAAAATGCACTAGGATATGACAAACATGGGTTTTTAAAAATTCATAAAGCTGCCCACACGTAGGCTGTTTCAAACTTTATAAGTTGCACCTGCCAGGTGTCAGAATAATGCATATGAATATATTTAGGATATTTATGATGCCAGGCCATTTTATTTTATGTAGTAGCTGCCTGAGGCTGACTGTTAATGATTGATTTTTAAAAACTTTAAGCACACACTCAAATGTCACTTGTGCTCTGAAAGGCATGCTTCGCTTTTTGTTTTCTATGGTTACTTTATTTTAGGTATTTGGTAGGTAGAGGTGACGATACATCTAGATGCTGACAAATTATAAAGATAAAAGTAAACATACTACCTCATTTAGAAAACTGTTGTCATGTATGCTGCTGAAAGTATTACTGAAGCTCAAACAAAGGTCAGTAAGATGTTTCTGCTGTACAGGCTCACAATTGAAGTGTGTCTAACACGGTCTCTTCGAAACCCTTCTCCAGAGCATCCTTCAAGAGAAGTAAAGAGTTCTCCACTGCTAAGGGGGGGTACCAGAGATGTTAACCTTCTCATCATGGCATCTCCAGGTATAGGGAATGTGACGAACAAATCAGCCACAAACCAAACCATGTGACCTACAGAATCAGGCCATCACTTAGGTCTGGCAAAGGAGTGAGAAGGTACAGCCACTGTCATTTCTCTCATTGTCCTCAATTCTACTTTACCTGTATAAAAATTATCTTCTTTCTCTTTTAAATTATATTCCCAACCATCCTTCCTCTCCCTACAGTGCATCAATGCCAACCTGAATGTGACTTTATAGCATCAGCTGGTCCCTGCCTGGCATCTGGACAGCTACCTGCATCCCTCATTTCACGTTAATCAATACTTTTCTTCCGCTTGCTTCTCGTGGTGCTCATTAATGTCCACCTTAACTTACTGCAAGTGAAACTGCCTGGTGTCAGATTGGGAATTTTAGTGACAAAATTTTCAAGAGAAGAAAAAATGTAACTGCCATTCAATGCTTTTATTGTGGGTATTTACAAATATATACCAAGCAGGGAGAAGGAGTAAGAAACTCACCTACATCCAGCTTCAAAGACTCATGACCAACATTATTTCACTTATACTCCTATTCCAACTTACTTCATTATCTTTTCTAATAGATTAGGTTAAATGCAACTGCAGACATCACATAATTCCATTCATAAATATCTCCAGATATAAAAGGTAGGAATTTCTCTTTAGGCAAAAGCATAACTTCCTTACAGCTACTAAAGATTAATATTGTCTTGATAGTATCTTTATCATCCTGTGTGGTTTAGTCATCTCGACACAGTGGGTGTGCATGCATGAGAATGTTGGCAATGTTATTCAAAATAGGAGAGCAAAAGTTTTCAAGGTCATTGGGATGGAGAGATGACTTAGAGGTTAAGAGCACTAGCTGCTCCTGCAGAGGATCTGGGTTCAGTTCACAGCAACCTCATGGCAGCTCACAACCATCAATACCTCCAGCAATAGGGGCTCAGACACCCACTTCTGGCCTCTGAAAATATGCATATACATTTATACATGCAGGAAAAACAACTATCCACATTAAATAATAAACAAAGAAATGCTTTAAAAATAATGGTGAAAATGTTTTCCTGGTCTTGTCTCCATTTACTTAAAAATTGTTAGCAAGGATGTAAACACATGTTGAAAACTTGTGCAATGTATTCCCTCTGGTACTACCAATGACATGCATTCTCCTTTCAAAACCATCCTTACAGTTTCTCATGGGAAGGACTGTACCTCTCTGAGTCTCTCTTTCTTTGGAGACTTAAAGATATGCCAGTTGCCTCTGGATTAATAGCCACAAAGTGCCAAATTTTATGGAATTTCAGCTCACCAAAACTGAACATTTCATCCACTAGATATTCAGCTTATCTAATGAAATATTTTCAGAGAAAAAAATAGTATGAACATATTGATAACTTCCTGAAAAAAAAAAGTTTTATTAAAAAGTAATTGTGGAGCCAGGTGGTAGTAGCACACACCTTTAATCCCAGCACTTGGGAGGCAGAGGCACTGGATTTTTGAGTTCGAGGCCAGCCTGGTCTACAGAGTGAGTACCAGGACAACCAGGATAACACAGAGAAACCCTGTCTCGAAAAAAAAAAAAAGTGATTGTGGGTAAATAGAATGAGAAATAGAACAAAGATGTTGCATAACATAGAAAGAAACTTAAAAAAGTAGCATATCATGGATCTGATGCAAACTGATAGAAACAAAGCCCAAGGGCAGTGACTGAGGAGGAGATGACGGACACTCAGAGCAACTCAGTACTTAACAGCCGTCATTTTTCCTTAGCATCCTTAGGTACACACATTAACACTTGTGTTATGGGAGAAGTAGCTTATTGTATGACTCCTTGAGCTTATACTGCCAACTTTGGTTACTGCTGACATCATTACAACCTTTAAATATTCATGGGTGGCTTAAGTTAACAGCATTCTGTTCCAAGTGTCTCCTAAGTAAGACACTTAGGCTACATGGCAGGACTCTCTCTCTCTCTCCTTACAATAGTTGACAAATCTTTTCAAGAGGAAAACAATCCTTCTGTTCACATTCTATGGTTATACTTTGCTTGATTTTGTTGATATGTTTATGAACATTTAAAAAATGGGAAAACCATGGAAAATACAGAAATCAAAATGCATTGGCTGTTTCTCTTTTGATAACAGTAATTTTAAACTATCCTTAGAATTTGAGGGACAGTATGGAAACATGTTTTTCAATATTCTTTTCATTAATATACTGAGGCTAATTGTATGTGTTTATAAGCATATATAAGTTTTGTACATTCATATCAGAAATAGAATTCCCTTGTCAGATATAAGTATCTGTCATCATTTTCAACGAGACCCAATTTTTATATTAGCATTGGAAAGGTCTCTAATTGTCATAGCATTCAAAATAAAATAATTTATAATATGTATCACCAGTTCTAAATGAACTGGGATATCTTTTAATTTTATGGTAATTTCCTATATACATACAATACATTTTGATCATATACACCCCTCTCCTCTCCAACTCTTCTCTCCTCACCACATGTCCTTCTCAAATTCATATCCTATTCTTTATTGCTATTCACAAATACAGACAACACATACACAGACACATACTGGACATGGGCATTATCATGGGCATGGGGGGCATTTTCAACACATTTTCCACCATAATATAATGGACTGGTGCCATTTTGAGAAATGACATTAGATTTGAGTCTCACTTGATAAAAATACATCTCTCAAAAAAATATACAGAACCTTCACTTCACATTGTGGCTTCCTATATCAAACATTTGGGTGACTGTCACAGCACAAGGCAGACAAATAGCCTCCTTGTCAAAGGCTCCTCATGCCGAGGTCATCAGAATGCAGGCCATTATCTACTAGGTAAGCATATCTTTTCACATCTAAAATCAAGCCTAGAGAAATCCTTCACATATCATTAACTCAAGCAGAGAACAGAAAGCCAGAATATTACACATGTGTGAGTCAATTTACAGAAAAGATGAGAGCCATTGTCCTGGTCAGAAGCAGCTAAGATCAGTCAGAGGTGATTGAGACCGATGGGTGCCTGCTACGACTAAATAAGAAGCAGAAAGTCGAAAGCCAGTCAAAAGACAGTGTCACAGTTGAGCTAATCAGCAGTTCCATTAGAAGGCAAAACATGATTAATGGATGAGTCTCAAATGAATGACAAAAGAGCTTCTGAGTAGCTTGGGTATGAGTTTTGGCTGTGACATACAAAGAGAGTGGCAATGGTAGACATTGTTGGGATATTCATGGATTGGCTCAATTAAACCAGGAAGAAAAAAGACAAAGGGTAAAATCAACATCTGCACCCAAGAAATTTCAAAATGTTGGTGGTGTAGACAATGGTGTGAGGATCAGAGCAAAGTTCTCTAAACTATGGTGGTTAATGTGAAGTCAGTGGGAGCTATTACTAATCTTCTTCCCTTTGAGGATGTGATGGGGAAACTTCCCTGGGAGATCCCAATATCTTCTTATAACAGTAAGGATTAAAGTCTTTGCCCATGTCTCTTGCCATTCTAGGGACTGCAATGGTTTCTTAGCAGCCAAGAAGCAGGACTCAGATTCATTTAGATTCTGTTAAGACTGACAGAATGGTCCAGGTAAAGGGCATTTAACAAGTGTGGATCTTAAAGTTGGAGGGAACCTTAAAGGCTATAGAGAACTAGAGCCCTGAAGTTTACAGAAGAGGGAAGGGAGGTCCAACCACATTAGGAGTTGTCAAAGTCACAAACCAGAGTCTAGGGAGGTGGCTCCATGGGTGAAGGGCTTGCTTAAGAATAAGGACCTGGAGTCAATTACTGAAATCATATGAAATAAAGCCTAGAATGAGGGTATCCACTTGCAATCCCATTCTTAAGGAGGTGGACGTATCACACGCCCTGGATCAATGAAAGACCTTATCTCAAAAACCAGGTGAGAAGCACCTAAAGCAACACCTCATGTTGACCTTGACCTCTGGCCTTCATATGTATTTGTACACAGGTGCTCCTGAACACACATGTACACACACACACACACACAAATATACAGAAAAAAAACATAACTAAAAGTCACAAATCACATGAGTTTTAGGGCAGGGCTGGCACCTGCTTTAATCCCAGCACTTGGGAGGCAGAGGCAAGTGGATCTCTGAGTTTGAAGGTAGCCTGGTCTACAGATCAAATTCCAGTACAGCTAGTGCTTCAAAGAAAAACGTATCAAACACGCCCACCCTGCCTCATACACACACACACACACACACACACACACACACACACACACACAAAGGAAAGAAAGCACTCACTTTCTAAACCCCATTTATTTGCCTCACAAATAAATGGGGTTTAGATGTAGGCACAGAACCTAACTCCTGGACACAGAAAATACCTTTAACCATAGAGATGGCTCAGGTCCCCCAGATCTACAAATAGGAATCTAAGGATGGGTCTCTCCCTTAGCTGAAGCACATCTGTGCCATCTGCCCCTCTTTTCTGCATGGAAAATACACACACACACACATTGCAGAAGCATAAGTCATGAGGAACTGTGTCTCCTGTGAAATTCTGAGAAAGACCTTGAGAGCAGGGACTTGGTCACACTGTGACTGGGCCATGACTCATTTAGAGAGTACTGTGAGCTACCCTAGAAAGCAGTGCTAGAATTGGCTTCTAAGGAGCCCATCTGCCTCTTCTGAGATAGCCAGTATCTCCATCTCCCTTGCAGAGCCACATTGCTCTGTTCCTTCCTTTATTAAATTATTTAAAACAGATTTTAAATTTGAATACATTTTGGTCATAGTCTTCTCCTCCAAGATGTCCAGGATCCTAAACAAAGAAAACAAAATAAAACACCACCCAATAAGAAAATGAAAAAAAAAACTGTAACCAAATAAAAGCAAACAAAAAACTGAGGAGTGTGTACAAGTATCAAAGCGAATGGAGGACACCAAGAAGACTAGGCCCCCTAAATATTGATATGAGTTGATTTAAACTCATGAGACTGAAGCAACATGCACAGGGCCTGCATGGGTCTGCATCAAGTTCTCTGCACAAATGCTGGCTTCTAGTTTATTGTTTCTATGGGATTCCTGCATGTACATGAGTGGGTCTCTGATTCATGTGCCTTCTCTTGATCTCTTTTCCTTCTGTTGCTTTGTCTTGTTCAACTTTGATGTCATAGATTTAGTTTTGTCTTATATTTTATTTTGTTATATTTAAAAAATGAATGAATGAATGAGTGAAAAACCTATTTACTAGAGTAAATGTAGAGAGTAGAGAGGGAAAATCAGTTTTCCCCAATGGAGTAACACTGGGTATATCAAATTTTTGATGCTATCTTGGACACTTGTTGCATAGGACTCTCTCAAGACCATTGTCCCATGAGACTGCATGGAGCTGAATAGTATTCCATTGAGTAATATCCCATTTTTGTATCTTTTCTTCAGTTGAGGGACATCTGGGTTGTTTCCAGCTTCTGGCTATTACAAATAAGGCTCCTATAAACGTGGTAAAGCATGTGTCCCTGTGGTATGATGGAGTATCTTTTGGGTACATGCCTAAGAATGGTATAGCTGGGTATTCAGGTAGAACTATTTCCAATTTTCTGAGTAACTGCCAGATTGACTTCCAAAGTGCTTGTACCTGTTTGCAATCCTACCAGCAATAGAGGCATGCTCCATCTTTCTCCACATCCTAGCCAGCATGAGCTGTCACTTGAGTTTTTGATCTTAGCCATTATGATTGGTGTGAGATGGAATCTCAGGGTCATTGATTTGCATTTCTCTGATGACTAAAGACTTTGAATATTTCTTTAAAAGCTTCTCGACCATTTGAGATTCTTCTGGTATGAATTATTTATTTAACACTGTACCCTATTTTTAAATTGGGTTATTTGGTTTTTTGGAGATTAACTTCTTGAGTTCTTTATATATTTGGATATTAGCCATCTGTTGGATGTAGGTTAGTGAAGTTGTTTTCCCAGTCTGTAGGTTGCTGATTTGTCCTACTGAAAGTGTCTTTTGCCTTACAGAAGCTTTTCAGTTTCATGAGATCCCATTTATCAATTGTTGATCTAAGAGCCTGAACCACTGATGTTCTGTTCAGGAAATTTCCCCCTGTGCCAGTGAGTTTGAGGCTCTTTCCTACTTTCTTTTCTATTAGACTCAGTATATTTGGTTTTTCATTGAGGTCCTTGATCCACTTGGACTTGAACTTTGTGCAAGGTGATAAATGAGGATCTATTTTTAATCTTCTACATTAAAAACAAGGACCTCATGAATTTTGCAGGCAAATGGATAGAACTAGAAAATATCATTCTGAGTGAGGTAACTAAGATCCAAAAGTACATACATGGTATGACTCACTGATAAGTGGATATTAGCCAAAAAGTTCAGAATTTCTAAGATACAACCCACAGACCATAAGAAGTTTAACAAGCAGAAAGGTCCAAGTGAGGATGCTTCAATTCCACTTAGAAGAGGGAAGAAAATAATCATGGGAAGCAGAGGAAAGGAAGGGCCTGGATGTGGGAGGGGAAAAACGGGATCAGGTATGAGGTGGGGGAGACAGAAGAAAAGCACAGAGGACCAAGGGAATGAAAGGAAATAAGCAGCCTTGGGGGATGGGAGGTAGGGGGACCCTTTAGAAAGTACAAGAGACCCAGGAGGTGAGAGACTCCCAGGACTCAATGGGGTGACCTTAGCCAAAATGCCCAGCATTGGGAAGAGGGAACTCGAAGAGTCCACCTCCAGTCGATAGACAGGGCCTCAAATGGAGGGACTGGGTTACCAACAGTCAAAATTTTTGAACCATAATAGTTTCTGCCTAAAAGAACTGAAAGGACAAAAATGGAAAAGAGACTGAAGGAAAGGTGGTCCAATGACCGGCCCAACTCTGGATCTCTCTCATGGGGGCAGGGGATGGGGTGCACCAAGGCCTGACACTGTTACTGATGTTATGATGTACTTACAGAAGGAAGCGTGGCGTGGTTGTTCTCTGAGAGGCCCTACCAGTAGCTGACTGAGACAGAGGCAAATATACCCAATCGTTGGACTAAAGTTCAGGACTGATATGTTTGAGTCAGGGGAAGGATTGGAGAAGCTGAAGGGGAGAGTGAGCCCATAGGGAGATCAGCAGTCTCAACTAACGCAGATCCACATATATAGCAAAGGTCTGCTGGTCTGATCTCAGTAGGAGAAGTTGCACTTAATCCTTGAGAAACTTAAGGAGGAGGTCTGGAGGGGGAAGCATCCTCTCAGAGGCAAGGGGGAGGAGGAGTGGGATGAGGAACTGTGGGAGGGGGACTGAGGGAGGCAAGGACGGGAATGGAAAGAGAGAGAAGGAAAGAAAGAAAGAAAGAAAGAAAGAAAGAAAGAAAGAAAGAAAGAAAGAAAGAAAGAAAGAAAGGAGGGAAGGAAGGAAGAGAAAGAAAGAAAATAAGAAAGGAAGGAGAGAGAGAAAGGGAGAAAGAAAGAGAGAGAGAAGGAGAGAGGAAAGGATGGAGGGAAGGAGGAAGCAAGCAAGCATGGCGTTCTGATCTGAATTATTGTTGATCTAGATTGGGTTTTGTTGTTCTAGATTGTACCAGGAATCACTGGAGCAGCCTAACACCTGGGAAGTTCTGCTTCACTCATAAGGTGGAAATAATGAGATAGCACTCCCCAAAAGAGTTTGTGTGAGACCTAAAGCAAAGAGAATTCATCTTGTCTGAAATGCAGTTTAACTTTTCAAGACCCTACATGAAGTTTGCTAACATCCTCACGTGGTATATTTCCATGGACTCAGTAAGTATTTTAATAGGTCATCTGTCTATTACCAATACTTTTCCTGCTAGTCTTATGACGATAAACCAATGAAAGAAAAGAATAAGAGAAAATTCATCTCTCTTTTTGGTGGATAGTTGCAGCAAGTTCTGTCCATCCTTAGTAGGGCTCTTTCCAGCTGAAGTCATATCCTCACATTTGTATTCATCTTTTCATTTCACTGCTGTTATATTCTTAGGGATGACCCCTCCCCCATGTAGAATACCCTGACCCAATCACCATTTAATGCCTTGTAATGGCTAATCTCCATTTTCAGATTGATGGGATTTAGAATCACCATGGAAATATACCTCCGGGCACTTCTCTGAGGCAGTGAATAGGTTAAGTGAGGTAGTAAGAATCATCTTAATGAGTGGTGTTATTCCATTGGCTGGTGTTCTGGGATGAATAAAATGGAGAAAACATACTGAGTACCAGCACTCATCAGTCTGGGCTTCCTGACTGTAGATGCAACATGACCACCTGCCTTCTCTCCCTGTCAGCATTCCTTCTGCCATCATCATGGACTGTACCCTCAGACAGTGAGCCAAAATAAACCTTTTCTTAGCTAAGTTACTCTGGTGAGATATTTTGTCATAGTGACAAGACAACAAACTAATACAGCCCCCTTCAAAATTTCCTTGTTCACACCTGGGATCATTGCCAGTGATGGCGCCATTTTTGAATCTGCAGACCACTACATCCATATAACTACCTCAAATCATCTGTGCTTTTTCAGGCCCATTTACTCTACTCTTCCTCTGATGCCCTGTTTTTGCAATGGTTAATGTTATATCTCATCCTGCATAGGCCACTGTGCCCACAAATTAAGTCAAATATCTGTGGAAGTCTTTAGTATTTTAATGCATGAGACGATCATTTAAATCAGTAGGCCATTGACAAAGCAAACAAACATTTAATATGTGGATAGGCCTCTTCTAAGCAGTTGAAATCTTAAATGGAAATTAAGTCTGACCCTTTTTAAAAAGAAAAGAATTAAGCACCACAGTGCTAGTGGTCTACAATGGCAACCCTACTCTCTCTCTCTCTCTCTCTCTCTCTCTCTCTCTCTCTCTCTCTCTCTCTCTCTCTGTGTGTGTGTGTGTGTGTGTGTGTGTGTGTTGTGCTTCATCCCTGAATACCTCTCTTTCCTTTGCTGATGCTCCTAACAGCTTATACATGTCCCAATCCTCCAAATACAATGTCACTATGGATTGGAACCCTAAGTCTAATAAGCAACTAAGCCCTGTGTGCTGGGATATAGGCAGTTGTACATGGTTGAAGAAGACCAAAACTACCGTGTACACAGGGTCGGTCAGTGGCTTCCAGCCTGGGCTGCACACGCATAGGCATCAGAGTATGTTTCTAGCAGGAACCATCGATACATCTCCTTAGAACAGTTGATAAATGACGGTACCTTTCTATAAACAGATGCTCACTCAACCTAACCTAGATTTAAGAAAATGCATCTCTCCTGGTAACAGGTGTGATATGGATCCACTTGCCCCATCCACAGCCTCTGGACCAGTTTTCCAACCTCCGCCCTACTTTGTGCTCACAGATGAAGGTCTGGGAGCAGTATGGGCTCTCTTTCCACCTCTGTATTGTACTTTCCTTCTAAATATCACTGCAGTCCTTAGGTTGCTCGCTCCCACCTTTCAACTAAGTTGCTGATAGCCAGCCCCAAACTGCCCGCTAACTTTACACACAGTAGAACTTGACCCTTTTGGAGGACGAACAACTCTTTCACAGAAATCACCTAAGACCATCCTGCATTTACATTATGATTCATAACAGTCACAAAATTACAGTTAATAAGTAACAGTGGAAATAGTCTTATAGCTGGGGAGTCACTACACCATGAGGAACTGTATTAAAGGGTTGCGCCATTAGGAAGGTTGAGAACCGGGGCAGTAGAAGGTTGTATTTAATGGTACTGTGCCTTTCCTTCTGTGTCTTGTTTCCTTGATTTCCCCCTCCCTCCCTCCACTCTCTTCTTTCCATCTCTCCTCCTTGTTTTATGTGTTTGCCAAGTGTGTGTATGTATGGTTGTGGGTGTGAGTGCAGATGCGAGCGTGCCACAGCGGAGAGCT
Organism: Montemys delectorum; assembly: GCA_019843815.1. Lineage (NCBI taxonomy): Eukaryota > Metazoa > Chordata > Mammalia > Rodentia > Muridae > Montemys > Montemys delectorum. Next base: position 16,180 of record JADRCD010207092.1, read on the forward strand.
TCAGGTGTCAGTCCCCACCTCAGCCAAGACCAGGTCACTTCTTTATCATTTACAGTTGCTTGCTCCAGGCTAGCTCATTCAAGAGACTGATCCTTCTGCCTCCACATGCCATCTTGACATGGGAACACTCGCATTACAGACACATACTACTGCACCTGGCTTTTCTGTGTGCTCTGGACATTTTTTTTTTATTAATTGGTTATCTTATTTATTTACATTTCAAATGTAGTCCCCCTTTCTGGTCCCCCCTCTGCAACCCCTACCCCATCGCCCTCCCCTTTGCCTTTAAGAGGGTACTCCTCCACCCACCCATCTACTCCTGCCTTACCTCTCTAGCATCCCCCTACCCTGGGGCAACAAGCTTCCACAGGACCAAGCACTTCCTCTCCCATTGATGCCAGATGAGGTAATCCTCTGCTACATGTGTAGCTGGGGCTATGGATCCACTCATGTGTACTCTTTGATTGTTGATGTAGACCCTGGGAGCTCTGAGGTTCCCGTTAGTTGATATTGTTGTTCTTTCTATGGGGTTGTAATCCCCTTCAGCTCCTTCAGTCCTTCCCCTTGCTCTTCCAGTGGGAACCCGGGCTCAATCCAATCATTTTTTTTCCGAGAGCGGAGGACTAAACAGTCCAATCGTTTTAACTCAGGTCCTGAAGCTCTCTTTACCAATGGAGGCATCTCTCCAGCTACCTTCTTCTCTTGTTTTAGCTTACTTTAACCTCATTTTCTTCTCGACATCATCTTATTATTATTCAGTTTCCACCCAGACTTATTTATGTACATTGTTACAGGGGGAGATAAGAGCAACTCACTCCTGAGATGTAAGATGGTTTTGAAATAGCTTGCATGACAGAGAGCCAGCATTTGTCTGACTGCATATAGAATAATACCAGAGGTGACATCCCTAACTATCACCTTCCTCTTCCTTGCAGCTCTTTTTCCTTTCATTATTTTTCCCCTTTAGCTTCTTTACTTTGAACTGGCCTTGATCTAACATCCTAGGGACTTGAGGAGCTCTTGTCTCAAACACCTGAAGTGGCTCACTGTTCTCATAAAGCCACTTTACATACCTGTAGGTGAGGAAGTGTGTGGCTGATGGCTCGGGCTTTACCCCCAGATAATCAGATCTAGTTGTATTTCCAATCCAGAACTCTGAGACAGTGAGTCCCATGGTTGAGAATATGAGAGTGTAGGGGGGAATATGAGAAGAGAGAGAGAGAAAGAAAGAAGACCAGGAGAGGGTTAAGATGGTTTCTTGGTACTTTTCCTAAAGGACAGACATAACTGTTTTGTAGCATAGTAGATCAGTTCAAGCTAGACAGGTGTCCCAGAGAACAATAGACCCCAGTGTAAAAATCTATGCAATAGCCACCTTAGACGAGATGCAGGAATATGTTTCATAGCCTCTGCTAGATAGCTATAGGTCAACTTGACACAAACTAAAGTCATTTTAGAAGAAAGAGTTTCAACTGAGAAAATCTCCCCACCAAATTGGCCTGTGGTCAAGCCTGTGATACATTTTCTTCATTGTCGATTGATGTGGGAGGGCTCTCACTTTGGACAGTCCCATGTCTGGGTTGGTAGTTCTGGGTACTTTAAGAAAGCAGGCTGAGCAAGCTATGAGGAGCAAGCCAGTAAGCAGCAAACCCTTTAGGGCCCCTGCATTAGTTCCTGCCTTCAGGTTCCTGCCTTGAGTTCCTGCTCTGACTTTCCTGAAGGATGGACTAAACATCTGTAAGGGAGGAAACCCTCCCCCAGGTTACCTTTGGTCAAGCTGCCTTACCACAGAAGTAGAAAGCCAACTAACACATAGGACTTTCAGGTCACTCAAAACTGTTGCTCCTTGTCAGAAAAAAAAATCCTTAAAATATCATGACATAGCCAAGTTTACATTTGATTGAGTTCAAATTTGAGCAAAATACTGAAAGGTTAAGAAGTTTTAAAAGTGTAAATAAAAAGTTGAGAGCAGTCATAAGGAAACTCAACCCTCGTGTGTATCTATCTGGGAGGTTTGATTTCACAAGAGCAAGGAGATGGAACAGAACAATTTTCTCCCGATGTGGATGAATTTCAATATTTACCTGTCATCTTTGACATGGAGCTTTACAAGAAGTGAGCAAATGTCACTACGAACTCAATTAATTCACATATTTACTCTAATCTCGGGTTTTAAAATCGATTTCTAAAGTGACATATCATATTGAATTGTTTTTTCTTCTTTTAACCTTTCCTTGTTTCACAGTATAAAAAGAAAGCTGCTATTTAAATAATAGCTTTATAGCTCTTGGGATAATTTCCCACAGCTTTCCAAAAACTTGATAAAATAGATAGAGGTTTGGGTTTGTTTGTTTGTTTGTTAGTTTTGTTCTCGCCTTCTGAAACTGATATTCCCAGCCTGCATTTGGCTCATGATGATGACTCTGACATAGCCTAATAAAGTTCTGGCTCCCAGAGGATGGCTTTTTCGTTACCCCAGCAGTTTTCCTCTTCTCTTTCTTATAGAAGAAGAATCACATTATTAAGTGCTTAAAATATTCAAGGCTCTAAAAGGGAGAGGCTCTCAGTTCCAGAGATTAATAATAACAATAAAAGACAAAACAATGGAAGATGAGGTGCAAAGCCAAATAGAAATTTCATTTGTAGCATCGAAGTCAAACCTAATCTCTTTTACACACACATCTCTGATTTATAGGCCCCACTCCACACACTATGTTCTGGTGGTTTTGTGATACTTTTTTTTCTTTCTTTTGTGGCCATAGCTGCATCTGGACAAAGGACCTCATACAGGATTGAATCTCTTCTAACACATAGTCTCCTCAGTCACCCAAAGGATTAGTGCTCATAAATGTTGGTCAAAGTCCTAAGATGCGCATAATAATATGAAGAGATAATTTTAGACAATACCAGCCTCAGGGTGCGATACACAAAGGCAATTGAGAGTATTGGTGAATACAGCCAAGTTGTACAACTTGTTGTTTCTATGATATTATGCAAATGTCAGATGGGGTAACCTAGTCTCAATACAGACATGCCACCAGGCTTTGGATCTAAAATAAGTAATCACAGAAATATTTCCTCATGCTTATCCAACCAGGAAACTTTCCAGGTCTATCCTAACTCACATCAGCAATGAGCACAGACTCTCAGTCTCTGAGGAATCGGCAGCTTTAATTAAGACATGAGTGTACTTTTTAATAAAGGCAGATGCATAGTCTGAATTTTAGCCAGTAGTATTTGGGCATTCAGTTTTGTCAAGGGTATAATTTGGAACAAAGGCCAGTATCTAAGGAGAGTGAAACAGAATGAAAAATATATTCATGAGTCTGAAACACAGTCGATGGTTATAGAAGGCATGCAACAAAAATCTAGAGGGACTTCCTGGAAATGGAAATAGCACTATTGCAGATGTCACTGGAAACAAATAAGACCCCTGGGAGAGTTGCATGCCTATTGGAAAAGTAATGGTGGGGAGCAGGATTGAGAAGCTAGTTGCTTCATTGTGGCTGGGAAGCTCTGGGCAAGAAGGTTGAGTTGATACTTGCCTGGAGACTTTGCCTTAGGAGTCAATAAAGACCCTAACAAGAAGTTTGGGAGTGCAGCAGACTTTGGTAAAGGTCTGGTGAGCTGACATTAAGCATCCAAGATCTGCAGTGTGATACTCAAGGAAGCTGCTGCTAGGATATGCCAGGTCGAGAGTTGGACAGAACCCCTAAGTCTGCCTGCCAAGTGAAACATTTCAATAAAACCCAGTCACATGCTGCTCTTCGCACACCGAGAGTCTATGACAATCCCAACCCAGAAGTGACAGCAGATGTGTGCTAATCCACGTATCTACTCTTCCACCTGGTCCTCAGCAGTGAGTTCCGGAGCTCATCTGCCAAGCATTTGATGAGGCACAGCAATGCTACTTCTTCACATAGAAATCAAATCAAGCTCTGAATGACAACAAGGATTTGATAAATAACAAAGGGCCTGATGCATAGAGTTCACAATATTCCACTTGGTTAGAAAAGATTGTGTCTAAAAAAATACTTACCCTACACCAAAGGTTGATGTACATGGGTTCCCCCTTTTGAAGATATATTATTTATTTTATGTGCTTGGGTGGAAGATTATGTGCAGGTGAGTGCAGTTGCCTACAGAAGTCAAAGGAGGACATTGGACTCCCTAGAGCTGAAGTTATAGGTGGTTGTAAGCCATGGGGATTAGGAAGAAAGCTCCAGTCCTATGAAAGGCTAGCAACTGTTCATAACTACTGAGCCATCTCTCCAGCCCCTAAATTCCCTTTTTATGTACATCAATAGACTACCATTGGTGGTAGGGTGATGACTCAGCAGTTGGGATCACTGACTACTTGCAGAGGACCTAGGTTTAGGTGACTCACAACCATCTATAATTTCAGCTCCAGAGGATCTGTCATGTTCTCCTGGCCTCCATGAACACTAAAAACAAACACATGGTGCATATACAGATACTTAGGTAAAACACTCATCACAAAAATTAAATTACATAAATACTTACAAATTAATAAGATTTCTCTTGCTAGCTTTGCATACCCATAAATATTAGTAAGAAGAATGAAAGTTGAATGTAAACTATCCATGCCCACGGGTTATCAAGAGTTGAGATGGGGATGACTATCTCAGCTTCTTCAGTCCAAATGTGGATCTGCCATCTTTATAAATAGGTGGAAGCTGAGGAAGAAGTGAGCAATCTTGTATTCCCGTGAGTGGGGCACTGAGGACAGATGAAACAAAAGACTCTACTGGAGGCCAGTTTGGTGAGCCAATGAACTTTTGTGGGCTTACACACGGAAGAACCAGTGAGGGTTTACACGCAAGAACATGGATAATGCAAAAGCGGCCAGATCATTGGAAAGCCCCACACTTGCATTTGAAACAGCTTCCTACAAGCCATCTGACTTCTCAGTCTACATACTCAGCTATATGTTTAGACCATATGCTGTCAGGACGCAAGAGGAACTGGGGCTGGAATCCCAGCTGAGAGTCTGATGTTTCTCCATCCCCTCCTAATACAAAGACTGTTAACAATCCCAGTGCCATCATCACAGGTGTAGCTGTCACTGTCCTGTCTGGCTTATTTCATTACCATGACTAGGTTATCTCTTCTCCATGGTTTGATGCCATGGTCATGTTGAACTCAGAGGAGGCTAAGCTATACTATGATAAGCATGAAGCATGTCATTTGAAAACTAAAGGAAAGAGATGTCTCTCCATAGATTCCTTGAGTGTATGTCCAACCTCAGTCTGTTCACAAAGGATATGGTGGGGTAAGATTTCAGGGAAGCATTTTGTGCTGGCCTCGATACTATCTTGTTTGACATGGGTTGGTGAACCAGCTCTTAGAACACAAGAACATTATAGGCTCCTGTTCCAATGACCTCCCCCATGATGTTGGTTAGTTAGGCAGCTAGTCAGATACTGGTAGGCATGGAAGACATTGAGGATAGATTCCCCCCGCCACAAACACACACACACACACACACACACACACACACACACACACACACACAATCAGTTGTCTATAAAACTCACAGCTTCAGCTGTAGAGCTCTAATTACTGTACATGAGAACTAGGTAAGAGCTGCTGGAGAGATGGCTCAGTGGTTAAGAGCACTGACTGCTCTTCCAGAGGACACAGGGTCAATTCACAGCACCCAAATGGTGGCTTCACAAGTGTCTATAACTGTTCTAGGGGAACTTATGCCCTCTTCTGGCCTCTTTAGGAAAACAGGCATACATGCAAGCAAAACTCCCATACACATAAAACAAACTAAAAATAGTTAGAACTGAATCACAACTCTGGCTCCAAATGGAAACATGGTGCTCTGAACTGTCGACCCTAAAGATCATACTACTTAGGGGAGATTTGGGTGTGAAGAACAGAGACATGTGCACTTTCTTCAGAGTCAATTTAAATGGGTATATCAATCATGTGAATGGAAAAACCCCTTCATAGAAAACTGCTTTCTTCTGGAAACTTCATAAAAAGACAAAGCCTGCCTACAATGCAGGTTGGCACAATGGACCCTTTGGACTTGAGAATATGCTGCAAGGCAGTGGTCTCTTTGGCCATTGTCCATTCTCACTTCTTAAATGTGCCCCCAAACTCCCTATGCATCAACTCTATCGACCCTCTACACTACCTTCTTTACCACCTGTGGATTCTTTCCATGGAGACCACAGAGAGCAGGGAGCTAAAGAGTGGAGAGCAAGCTCCGAGCAATAGATTAGACCTGATGGTAGATGGAGCTTGTGTTATTTTACCCACTCTTGGTGTGCCTCAGTCAATTTGCCAATAGTTACCGAATTTTTACAAGCTCTCAGCCCATTGGTTTTCCCCCACCTCATGGCCCTCTCTTGCACAGCCTTTGACGTAGTTCAAATTCTAACTAGACAGTGCTAGGCTCGCAGCTCTGGAAATACCACTTTCTTGTTCTGCCTCCAGCTCTAGGCCCTGTAGCACCTTCTTGCTGATGCTAAATTCAGAGTCCCTCACCATTTCATGTTTGGCAGCTTGGCTTTCCCATCACCTGTAACCAATTTTCTATAATGACTTCCTAGTATCAGATGCCTGGGGTGCTGTCTGGTTTCCTGACTGGGAACTGACTCAGAGGACAATTTAGGACTAGAACTATGGCTTTTCCTTCTTCCTACTCTGTCATAATACAGGCTAAGATTAGACAGCCCTCCAGCTACCACATAACTAAACAAATAGGTGTGCTTAAAGTGCTACCAAAATAAATAATGAGAAATTCTCTATGATAGTTCATTTTGATTATTTCCATTCATTTTTAATGCCAATAAATGGTGCACAATATTTAATAAATTAAGGAGTATCTGTGTTTACGACTATTCGTTTTATCATTGCTGTGACCAGCTATATGACAAAAAGTCCTTAAAAGATGAAAGATGTATTTTGCTCATGGTTTCAGTGATTCCTAGCCAGAGATAGTTTGTGCTGTGTATCTGGCTCTCTGAGTAGGCAGAACTTTGGGTTGGAGGGGGCTTGATTCATGGAGGATAAGGTATGGAGCGAGCTAGGAACAAGGATACCTCATAGCACATCCAGAGCAACCTAGTCTGCCGGTTAGGCCCTACTTCCTTAGTCTTCCAGAACTTTCACCACCTGGGTACCCACACAGGAGCTATGTGACAGTGAACTTATAATCAAATGGGTTCTAAGAAAAAAAAAGAGTGTCAAAAAAAGAAAGAAAGAAAGAAAGAAAGAAAGAACGAAAGAAAAAAAGAATGTCAAAGGATTCCTTCCTGAGAGTTTTCCAGACAAAACTAGCATTGGGATGTGAGTCAAGTCAGAGTCAACATCAGCCATGACCATTGTGAGGTGAGCTTCATTCAGCTGGCTAAGAACTTGAATAATCAGGCAAAAGAATAGAGCTCTCTCTCTCTCTCTCTCTCTCTCTCTCTCTCTCTCTCTCTCTCTCTCTC
>JADRCD010207099.1:0-25000 GCA_019843815.1 Montemys delectorum
CCCCCCCCCCCCCGCCTCTAGTTACAGAAAACAGGCAGGGCCCAAAGAGTGAGATATGCTACAGACTCCAGGGCACACAGCCAGACCAAGTGGGGGCTGAGTCCACAGCCACACAAGGCAAGACTCAGGGAAGAGGACTGTCTTCAAGGGCCACAGGAGAGTAAAGATACCGAGAACAAGAAAGGAGACAGAGGACAGCTGCAAGACAACAGTCAGCACCAGGCCCGGTCCCCGGGGTTGTGGACAAACTCCACATTATCCTCTCCCACAAAGTGATCTCTCTGTGTCATAAGACAGCCAGCCCCAAAGTGGTGCCCCCAGGTTTCACAAGGAGGGCAGACACAAATGCCACTCACTCCTCTACAGACAGTTGCTGTACCTGCAACTGGCCACCTGTCTGGCCGCGTGCCCAGCGCTGGGGGCTTCTCTTGTTAGAGCCTGCCTAGTGCGGCTACAAAAACCTACCACGCAAAAAAAGATGGTCAACTTTATCCAAACACTGGCACAGGCAGGCTTGGCCCCAGGGTCACACACACAAACATTACCCCTGACTGTGCTCGCGGGCACAGGAGTGGGGAGGCGGCGGCGGCGGCTTCATAAGACACCCCGGATTTCACCCCATCGCAGCCCAGAGAGCTCCCTAATGTTAGGGCAAGGTCCCTCCCTGCTCTGGTCGGACACTGCTGGACAGACACGGGAGGGAAAAAGCAGGAAAACGCCTGTGTCGGGGAGAAGGCAACCCTTCCCATCCCTGCAGGCCGCCTAGCTGCGCCCACTGTACTGAGCACCTCCCACCCCTCAGGGCACCGACTCGAACTTGGGGGGCCCACGCGCCCAGCTGAGAGCGGGCAACGGCCGCTCATGGTCCTTGTCGGACTCGGGCTGGCTCTGTGCCCGCTCGGGCTTGGGGTTAGCGGCCGGTGGGTCCGGCTGCTGCACCGACATGGTCCTGCGCAGGTGGTTGCGCTTGCGCAGAAACTCCGGCTGCGCGTGCAGCCCAAAGCTGCCCTTGCGCAGGATCATGCGCGAGTTGTTCTTCTTGGGGCGAGAGCGGTGACTGGCCTCCAGTGCCGCTAGGTGTGCTGCGTAGCCTTCACTCAGGAACTGTGAAGGGGACAAGCGGCAGGTTAGCACCTGACCCTGCCCCCCGACATTGCCACTTCCCTAAGACATCCTCTGTGAGCGTCTGCAGCTTCTCTGGGACCCCAAAACCAGTAGCAGGGAGGCTCATTACCATAACAGAGTTCCCCATAGGCTACTGAGCACTTACGTACTCCAGGCTCTTCCTTCGTCCCCACTCCATCCCCTTCCCCTGAAGCAAGTTTTGCCCTAGAGTCTACGTTTGCGGCTCATCTCCAAAGCCTGACTTTGATTCTGTAATTCAGAATGGCACTGCAATGCTAAACAAGTCATTGTTGTTTTCCCTTCCCCTAGATGCCATTACATCTGCGGCAACTTGGATTCTCCCGTGCGTCCAGCAGGGGGCCTGGCCCAAGGCATTGCTCAATAGAGATGAATGAATAAGTAAAAGGAAGGATGAACAGGTAACTGAATGAATGGGAGCTGCCCCAAACCCTTTCCCTGGCCCTCACACACCTGGCACTGGGTTTGGTACTTCTTGGTGGGCCGGCCCACAATGAAGATCTGGGAAGCAGGGAGGCCCAGCACACTGTAGACAGAGATATCTTTCGTGGAGCCGTAGGCAGCAGTGATTTTGATGAAACACTGAAACAAAAGCAAGCTGGTGAAGAGGGAAGAAGACCTAGGGAGCCCCTGCTGGGGAACGCTGCCTCTACCCTCAGACACCAAGCCATCATTCCACCTTTGGTAGAAGCCACCCCCAGATGGCTGCCCCTCCCTGCCCCGGTCCCTCACATTAGGTTCCTCTTTGCATTGTGGATCCTAAACTGGTGGCAAGCTCTGGGTTGGCTATGTGCCTCCTGATAGCTGGTTTGATGAGCTCTCCAAAAGTCCAGACCCAATTTAGAGATTGGCCCTCCTTATTCTAGGGGCGCTTTCTCTTAGCTCATTACCCTAATCTCACCCAACTGGTGGTGCTCACCACCCAGCTCTCAGCGATGTATGTCTCCTATCCGTGTCACCCTTTGTCCTGCGATGTTCACTGAGGATGTCTGCTTTAGTTTCATGTCCATCTGACACAATTAGGCTTATATGAAAGGAGGGAGCCTCAGCGGAGAAAATGTGTTCATTAGATCTGGCTGCGGGGCATTTTCCTAATTAGTGTTTGATGGAGAAAGGCCAAGCCTATTGTGGGTGGAGCCATCCCTGGGAGGATGGTCCCAGGTTCAATAAGAAAGCAGGCTAAGCAAGCTAGTAAGCCACACTCCTCGGTGCCCTCTGCAGCAGCCCCTGCCTCCAGACTCCTGTCCTGTTTGAGTTCCTGTCCTGACTTCCTTCAGTGATGAACTATGAAGCAGACATACATGATAAACAAATCCTTTCCTCCTCAGCTTGCTTTTGGTAATGGTATCTCATCACAGCAAGAGTAGCCCTAGCTAAAACAAGGGACTCAGGTCTGAGCTTCAGTTTCTTTCCTTTAAAATGCACGGTCATCATTGGGATGACTTACTGTCAGCTATAGTTCAAATATGAAGTGTACCCTACAAGCACATGTGCAGTAAGCCTGGTCTCCAGTGGGTGGTGCCATTGAGAGGTGACTAGCTGGTGTGTGCTGACTTCATCGGTGGGGTTGGTCCATTGATGAGTTCATAGCTAGATGGACTTAGGTTAAGGCTTAGTTAGGAGGAAGCTTTACCTCTGGCTTGCTCTGTTTCCCGGCCACCATCAGGCATGCAGCTTTCTTCCGCCACCCACTCCCACCCAACACTATAATTTACCCCCACGGCAGGCCTACAGCAACGGAACCAGCAGACCTCAGGCTGACAACTCTGATCTCATGAGCCGAGTAAGACTTTTCCTCCCTCAAGTCAATTTCTCAGGTGTCTGTCACGAGGACCGAAAGAGAGGCGGTGGACACTGTCCACATGGAGAGTCTAATGCTCCAGGATGAGACCCACCTACAATCTGTGCCCTTCTGCCCCTTGGCCTTTAGAGCCGTCTTTTCCTCACCAAGATCATCCACTGCCCAGTCTTCAGCCAGCAGACAGCCGTCACTGTCCCATTCCCGTCCTCCCTCTTCTTGGCTGGCTTTTCACTCTGCTCTCAGAAACCCAGCACAGCTGCACCTGGATACAGCCATTCCCAGGGGATGCCTGTCCCCACACAGCCTCAGCCTGCAGCCCAGGCTGCTGCCCTGATCCACATGCTGCAAGTTGCATGGCTCGTGATCCGTGCTCGTGTCTGACCTCATCTTCTCCCTGCCTGCTCCTCCTCCTGTATCCATTCTCATTTCATTCACTTATTCATCTGTGCATTCATTCTACTAGCACTTATTGAGCACCCGTTGTGTGTCATCATTACCCCAGATCCTGGAGATACACCTTGAGCAATGCAAATAAACTCAGTGGCTCCTTGATCTCTCCTGGCCACACAATGGGACATTTGAGAACTCCTTGCCCATAATCATTCCCAAGTTCTGACAGTGCCACCAACTGATTCTTCTGACTGTGCATGCCTTCCTTTCCATCTCATGCTTACTACCTGGATTCTAGACTTCTGTCTCTTGCTGGAGTAACAGCGTCCTAACTACCCACTCCCCTTTCCTATTGGCAGTGTGTTCTCCAGTGAGCTGCCAAGGGAATCTTTGAACAACCCAAATCAGATGCTGTCACTGCCCTACTCTTCAGACTTACCCACTGCTCCGCACTGCCCTCAGCAGAGAGCCCAAGAGCTGGTCTGGTTTCCAGAGTTTATAAGACCTACCAAGCTTAGGTGTCTCATGATATCTAGAGCTTCAGCTCTCATCTGTCCTTGATCTGACCCTGCCTGCATGTAGCCCTGTTCTGTACCCCTGCAGCCCTGAGAACATCCCAGGCTACTTCTCACCCCTGCACCTTTGCATCTGGTGAAAGTTGCCAAAATCAAAGTGGAACCACTTGGGTCATCAACCCCATCAAAGATACAAACCCAGGAGGTTATGAAAGAAGTATGCATGCACGCATACACACACACACACACACACACACACACACACAATTACACACACACAATTACACACACACAATTACACACACACAATTACACACACACAATTACACACACACAATTACACACTGCCAGGACCACAATCTTACACAAAAGCCAGCAGCTTCCAGGCATGGTGGCACATGCCTTTAATCCCAGCACTTGGGAGGTAGAAGCAGATGGATCTCTGTAAGTTTGAGGCTATCATGGTCTACACTGGGGGTCCTAGGCAAGCCAGGGTTAAAGACAGTGAGACATGATCTAAACTATAAAATTTTAAATGTAAAAAGTCAACTGCAACCTTACACAAGCAGTATGTCTCCAAGTATGTCTGCTAAGTAACTGTCCATTCACCCTCAGACTGAGGCCGCCATTGTTATTGCTTGTTGCGGACAAACAGTATTGTCTTAGGATATATTTTGTCATCCCCCTTCCTTTTAGAATTCCCCTTGCCTCATCTGTTTGAATAGTCTCATAAACCACTATAGCACATGTATCCTCCCACAGAGCTATTCTCAAATAAAGCTTGATTTCACATCCATCTTAACCTCTTTATATTTCCCCAGGTCCAGCACACACTGCTTCGCCATCTACCTGACAACTCACACTCATATGTCAAGACTAAGCCCACAGTTATTACCTACTATCAGCCACTCGGGCTTTTCCAGGCAGACCTAAGACCTTCCTCCTCTGTTTGCCAATATTGCCGCTTTTCTGCCACACACCAGTAATTGTCAATTTCCATGCCTTTCTTTCTCTAGATCAGGGATTGGCAGACTTTTTCTTTGAAAAGCCAAATAGTAAATATTTTAGGCTTTGAGCTCTGCCACAGAGACTCGAGTTGGCTTTTCCACTGCGTCGCAAAGGCAGCCACAGACAATACATAAACAGATGAGCTTGGCTGTGTGCCAAGAAAACTTTATTTATGGACATCAAAATTTGAACTTGTGTAGTTTTCATTTGTCAGTTCCTGCTCTCTATATGTGAGTCTCTCTCTCTCTCTCTCTCTCTCTCTCTCTCTCTCTCTCTCTCTCTCTCTCTCTCTCTCTCTCTCCTTCTCTCTCTCTCCCTTCTATCCCCCAACCCCCAAACCCATCTCCAAAGCGTCAGAATCCCCTTGGGCCCTGGAGGGCTTTACACAAAGATGTCCCCGCCTACCAGAGTTTCTGCTGCCTGGCTGAGCCCAGGAGTTTGCCTATGTAATGATTCCCAGGTGAGGATACAAGAATTACAGCTCTGGGTGGCAGATTCAAAAAAAAAAAAAAAAAAAAGCAGGCAAGAACCACCAGCACCAGGTGAGGAACAGAACCAGGCCTGAAATGTTTCAATAGGCACTGAGATATCTATTGAAGAAATAACCAGGTATAGAGACAAGAATTTAGGCCTTGGTGTCAGGAAACGATAAAGCATGAGTATCTGTCAGTGACGATAACACCTGCCTCCCAGCTCTGTTAAGACATCCCAGTGAGAGACACACATTCAGTCAACAAAATGTGCTTCCCTTCCCTACACCAGCTGAGGACCTCGATGCCCAGTCCCTTGACATTGAGAGAGAAGGGGAGGACCATGGAGAAGGTCATGGGTTAACCCCTCTGCTGGCTAATGAAGGCCTGCCCCGCCCGCAAGGCCCTGCCTTCACGTGGTTGTATGGTCCTCCACCCCACCTTACCCGCTCACACTTACCTCCTGCATGAGGTTGCGAAGGAAGATGGCCTTCTGCCTCAGTGGGTCGTGCACCAGTCCATCCGAGAAGAAGATCATGCCCTGTGGGAAGTTGTGCTGGGACAGCCACGACACCACCCGCTGCTTCTGCATGTCCGGCCGCCCCGTGATGTAAAGGATCATGTAGCCCAGGTCCTGCCAGTGCCTGGCGAGATGGCATTGCTGGGTCCAGCTCAGCCTGCTACAGGCTGCCTGCTGCCCAAGTGTCTGCCCTGATGGGGACCGCCTTCCAGAAAAGCCAGCAGTAATGGTAAGGGGGCTCTCAAGTTCTCACCTCTGGTGAGAGGTGGACATTTGGATGGCCTGTGAGGACTAGCCCTACCTGCTACCTCCCCTTTCCCTTTCCTGCTTCCACCTTCTTCACTAACGAGACAGCTTCCAATACCCACAGGCCACAGGCTTTGTGCCCACCTCCAGTGCCTGGTCCTTAGCTCAGGCATTGCTTTTCCCCTGAACCACTCCAAAGACCTTAGTGACCACTTTCCCTTGGGTCTTCCCACTTTGATCTGCTCTTGTGTAACCTTGAACTACACACACACACACACACCCCAGGCTCAGTTTCCCCGTCTTACAGATGGGGTAATCATCCAGACACCCACATGGGGCTATGTCAGGGATAAAGGCACTGATCCCAAAGCAGCTTGACATAGTCTGCCTGGCAGAGTTGGCTGCATTTCCATCCTTGACCGTTTCCATGGAGATCCCTATAAACCACAAACCCAACCCTGTTGCTCCTTCTCTTGAAACCATACCTGGCTCCCTAGTGCTGAAGAGATATTTCAAGGCTTCCCTCTGCTCTTGGGCTCTGTCCTGGTGAGTGGACTTTCCCTATGCACACAGGGCGGGGGGTGTTCTGTCACCCCTGTAATAGCCCTGTATTCCTGATTCAGGACTCTCCTCTAGACAGCCAACATCTTTCTAGATCTCTCTTCTAGGAAGCTCTCCCCACTTCTCAGACAGAATCTTTACTCTGTTTCTTTACTCTGATGGCCCAGGGTACAGATAAGCCCAGACCTGGGTAGGTATTTTTGTGGTACTAGCCACCAACTAGTGGGCTTTCTAAAGCCAGATGGTGATCTGACTGCTTGGGAAACTGAAGATGCACAGTCTGGGTGTGATAGGGATGCTGGGAGAACACCAGGCACACAGATCTGTGCTGAGCTCATAAAAAGCCATTTCTAGAAACTAGTGAGGTGTCAGTGCTATGGTGAAGGAGGCAGGAGCCACCACGGAGGGAGAGAGCGCACCCCTCATCCCCACTTCCCAGCTACCCTCCCAGCAGGCTTTCCAGCATCTCCCCTAGCAGCCAGAAAGCAGCTGGAGGACAACTGTCTCTGAGCCTAGAAGTCAGCCCAACCTCTCTCCCCAAGCAAGGCAGCACAGTCCCCGTGCCAGCTGCCGAGAACTTCCGTTCCTATCCTGCCTTGGGGTCTGAGCCTCTACTGTCACCACTGAGGAAAAACCTAATGTACTTTCCCCCAAACTTCTGGCTCCTGCCCTGGGGAGACATCTTCCTTGGGAAAGGTAATACTCACCGAACAACATCCACTGCACCTGGCCGGACCTTGGGGTCACTTCCCATGATAGACACACTGGCGGCAAAGGACCCGTCAATGCTGAAAACAACACACTCCATCCCTCGGGGCAGCACCGTGAGGTAGCTCATCGCACAGGTCTGGTCACCCCTGAAAGGTATCAACCTGAGGTCAGCCTGGGGTCAGGATCTTGGTGGCACCTCCTGGTACTATGGCTGATGGCTTCCTCCCTTTTCCTCTCTCCATGCAAACAGAAATAAACTCTATCTTCCAGCTAAACATGTATGGAAGCCCACCAAAAGTCCACCATGTAAATGTCCTCACACACATCCTGATCCTACCTGACCACCATCTTTACAGGGTAGACACCAACCCCCAGACGCCGGGGCCGGGGCACATTGTATGTGATTCTGCCGCTGTTGTTGGTGATTTCTGTGTCCAGGTGGACCCACCGGCCTGACGATGGCTCTGTCATCACCAGGATGTCCACCTGCAGCCAGTGAAGGGAGCAAGGAACCTGCTACAGGCTGAAGGACAGCATGCTTAACAGCCAAGACAACAGACCCCTGGGCACAGGTTCCTGCCTGCTGTATCCTAGAGTTTTCTATTGCCCTCCTTCCGTTTGGCAGCCACACTGGCTCCCCCCACCTCTCTGGAGGTATCAAGTACCCCTTATCCCTTGTTGATTTGATGAGCAGGGAATGCACCCTATGCTATATTCCATCACCCTTTCTCCCCTGTGGTCCTATGAGTCACGTGGGGCAGGTGAGCCAAGGAGGAGATGCTCAACTCTTAGTACCTTCTCTCCAGTCAGAGCTACCATGTCAAGAGGGCCATACATGAAGCGCCCCACCAAGACCTGGGGGCCATCTTCAGCAGCAATGACATCATTGGCACGGTGGTTCGCAGTAACATTCTGCAAGGACAGAAAGAAGCACCACTGCTCAGCTTTTGCAGACAAGGCTCACTCTTGCTTTGTCATAAAAGCCTTGTAAGGATGGCTTCCAGGGCGTGGCCCAACTGAATCAGCTGTCCCGTGAGCTTCCTACACTAGAATCCCAGAAACAGACTGTGAAATACCAAACTGCTCCTTAGGCTGCCCACAGAGGTGTGCCTCATGCTCTTGCTTCTGCACACCCCCTGAAGTGACGACTGGCCTTTACAGCCTGACAATCATTTTCAGATGTCTGAGCTGGAATCTACCCAGTCACCTTTGGTTCTTCCTTCGGCATAAACAGCCATTTACATAGCTCCTTTTTAAAAAAAATAAATGGAAATTTTCAAATGCACAAGAATAGAAAGAATAATATAGATGGGCTTATGAGTCTGAGCAGAGCACCCACACTGATCAGCTGACCACCATCCAGGTCTCCTTTCCCTGAAGCCTCAGCCCTTCATAGGATCCTGGATGGTGAGTCATTCCTTCCCTTGATATCTCAGTGCCCTTGTCTTTCAGTTCTGCCCCCATTCATTCTGCTGTTCTAAGTCCTGTGTTGGCCCCAACTGTCCACTCTCAAGCTAACATGAATGAGAGCTCTCAATCTGGTGACCTTTACACTTTGAGACTTTTTCAAATCTTCGTGTGTGTCATGCCCACAAGTGTCATTTGGACTCTGCTAGAAGCTTCCTAATGAATCTTTGTATTGCAGGACTGCTTCCAGACAGATTCTCTGTGTCCTTTATAAGACACAGATCTGACCCAACTTGGCCAGCATCCCATACCTTCCACTGAACTCCAAACCCTGAGTGGCACACGGAGCCAAGCCTGGCAGCAGTGCCTCTGCATTCTGCTTACCCGGTGCCCCTCCTCCACCCTCTTGTTCTGACATCCCTTTTCCCAAACTTTAGCCCATCCCCCAGCAAGAGACTCAACCCCATCCCCTTATTCTTTCTGGCTCCCCAAATATGTGAAGTCCACCTCCTCTCAACTTGAAGGCCGTGTGATTCAGCCCCAACACACCTCAACAGATCTCATTGACACGAGCCCTTATAGAACCCCTTCATGGGACCTGCCCTAGTATGGTTCCTTTAAGCACTGCACCTGTGGAACACTGCAGAGGATGGATGGGTGCTTAGAAATAAGCCTGAGCAACTGGCTCATCACACACTAAGATACCCAGAGTCAAAGACTCAGACAACAATGGATGCTGAGGGGAGGATATGCCACAATCCGAACCCTCAAACACTGTTGGTGGGAATAAAATGGGGCAACCACTGTGGAAGGTACACTCAAGAGATTAAGTGTAGAAGCACCAGTCCCTATCTATGCCCAAGGGGAATGAAAATATATGTCCACAAAAGGTGCAGATGAATATGTAAATTATTCAAAATAGCCAACAGGTAGAAACACCCCAAATGCCCATCAACTGACAACTGGATGAACAGGACGGATGAATACAGAAGAATAGTATCCAGTCAGGAAAAGGAGACAAGTTCCTATACATGACACATCATGGGTGACCCTATGTTAAGATGCTAAGTGAAAGAGGGCAGACACAAACACACATGTGACTTCATTTACATGAAATGCTGAGGGCGGGCCGAGTCTGCAGAGGCTGACACTAGAAGAAAAGAGGGCTTCGAGAGGGGGGGGGAAGGGGTTTCTTTTATGCGGTGACAACTTGCTGACCATGGTCGCATACAACTGTGATTATACTAAAATTCATTGAATTTGACACTGTAAATGTCTGAATTGTGTGATAGGTGAATTATAGCTCAATAAGTATACTTATGCCCCCCCCACAAAAAAAGTTGATTCATGAAGCGTTAGTCACTCTGCCTTTGAGGACCGTGTTTAGGACCCTGCCTTCTGTTCTTCCTCACTAGACTGGAGCTGCTCACCAGGGCAACACTGTGTCAGTGTAGTCTCAGACTGTGTGCCATCCCAGCAGAGGGCCTGAGACAGAGTAGGCAATGATGACAGTTGGCTGAGAGAGTGAAAGGGTGTGTGCTTCCCAGATTCCTCTCTATCCCCAACACCCTACAGAGGAGACCATCTTTAAAGAAGCCAGCTGTGACCTACCCTGGCAATCCTACCCATTTTTATCCTGGCGTGTACATCCCCATTGTGGCAAAGACCACCCCAAATCCTACTTAATAGCTGAGAGTTCTGGGCACAGGCAAGACCTTCTGTGTCAAGTCCATGTTTTCAGAAGCCTGGCATGGAGCAATCATTCCACAACTGCCCTACTTTTACATCCCTGGAGCCATGGAGCCAGACCCTGAAGGCCACACCTGTTCCCTCATACAAGCACTCAGCCCAGCTGGAATGGACATGAGCTCTACCAGGCAAACCGGGGTTCTTATCGGGCACATGGCTGCCCATGCTCCCAAGATCAGCTGCTCAACAAAGCCAACTGCAACAAGCTTACCCGCAACTTGACCTGGGTTCGCTTGCGCAGCCACTTCTCACGGGGGTTAGCGGGGCTCAGAGCTGTGGGGTCCAGACCAGTGCTCTCCTTCACACTTGCACTCTCGTAACGCATCACCTGGCCAAGAGTGAGGAGAGGCTTGGTGGCGCGTTCTCATGAGTTGTCCTTCCATCTCCCCAAACAGTTGCCAGCCAGGGCCTGCTTCTGGACTCCTTCCTACACTGCCTGGACCCTGCTTCAGCCCTGGGAGCTGTCTCCCTTCACACCCATCTGGACAGCTGGAACCAGAGACCCGTCCTCTTGGTCGCTCTGCTTTGGTGGTGGTGGGGGGCAGCCTCTGACCTTCATGCCTGAATCCTCCAGCTACCTAGTTATCATTTGTTTGTTCTCTGGATTCCCTCCAATGTTACAGGTGACCTATGCCTAAGGCCACCTGGAGCTGTGGACTCCTGACTCTGCACTGCCCCCTTCTCCAGACCATTGCTTCCCAGTATTTCATTCTCCGGTCTAGACCTTTTCTGCTGGGTCATTCTTCTCAACATCCAAAAATGCCCATTTCATATAAAACATCCTCTCCCTGGAGACCCTCATAGCTCCAAGTCCTCCATAAGACTTCTACACTCCATCTCCACGTCCTCCACCTGCCTCCTGTCCTCTGGTTACCCCAACAGCTTTTGTCCCCAGCACTCCACTGAAGCCATTTCTGCCATGTCCCTGGGACTTCCATCTCTCCTGTCTACTTATTCCAGGTTCTCCTCCAACCTATGGGGATGATAGCTTCCACTGTTCAAATGGATCTTCCCTGTCTCCCTGGGGAGCTCCAGGCTTGTCTCTGAACTGCTATCTGTGGTGACCTCATCGGTATCCTTATGGGATTTCAAGAATAGCCAAGGTCTGCTATTGTGCTGTGATGACGAGCACATTTTTGTCTCCAGTCCTGATATCATCCCTAAGCTCCAGACTCACTGCCCCTAACACTTACCACGGGTCTCACCCTGCAGAAGCACAGCCTTGACTCCCCCAGCCCAGATCCCCTCTGGCCAAAGTCCTAGGAAATTGTTCTAGGCTGCTCAATGGAAGACAGGGCCATTTAGCTAGCTCCTTCCCTCAGCTCAGACTCCAGAAGTACTGGCACTGAATTCACATGCTTATCACCCCTTGGCACCTAGTCCAAGCTTTCATGTCCTGATGGGACTTGTATACTATCGCTGCTTCCTAAAGACACCAAGCCTCCTCTCCTGGATCCTGTAATGGCAGCCCCAAAGCTTCCTTCTCAAAGCACGGGTCAGCTGATAGCTCTTCCTTGATCACATCCCTGCCGTACCCAGGTAAAATCACACTAGACCTTCAGAACTGTCCACCACTCTCTACCCCCACTACTTCCAGGTTATGGATTTCCTGACATTCCATTTTAAAGGCAAAGACACTAAGATCCAGAGGGACCAGGCATACGTTGCTCCATCTCCTCCGTCTTGACGCAGATGTGGCTTCATCTGCAGGTTGATTATCTAGTTAATTACCTAGAAAGTCAGGATTCTTAAAGGAACCCCTTCTCTGGCCTCTCATTTATTTCTCTTGACATCCATGCCCCAGTGCTTTTCACGGTCAGAGGCCAACTGCTCCATGTGGCCACAAGAGAAGGCTGGGCCCAATAAGGGAGCCACAATACCTGTCTCAAGATGAAGGCAACCACATCGGTAGACTCCCAGTAGCTGGCATGGAAGAGGTGAGGCAGAGCCACCGTGGGGAAGGCGGTGAGGACTTCCGGGCAGTACAGGGCATAGTCAATCCTTTTGGTTCCCCACCACTTGGCTGTGACTGTGGGGCCAAGAGGAAGGTGAGGACAGAATGGCCAAAAGCCAGCAGGCACAGACTCACTGGAGATGTGCCAACAAGCTTAGGGACACTGCACATGCCCAGAATGAGCTAGATGGAGAGGTGAGCCCTGCCCTTTCACCAGCCCTTCTGATTATCCACCACTAAGACATGGGCTTCCAACTAGTCACAGGAAGGAGGACCAGCCCCATGGGGACAGTCATAGTGGTACCCCAGGGTACAGTGCCACGGTGATTTCCCAGAGGCTTTCTCTAAGGTCACAATGTAGTCTGTGCCTACAAAGGTCAGGGCACTGTGTATGATCAGAGATCAGAGGCCTGTATAGGGTCAGAGGTCAAGAATATACATGAGGTCAAAACTCAGTCATGGGCTATGGTCAATGCTCCATTCAAAATCAGAACTTAGACTCAAGGGTTGGAAATAGGCTACTCTGGTAGTGTTTGCCTAACATGTGTGAGGGAGGCCCTTTGGCTTAATATACAGCAGCAAGTTTAGGGATGGGGAAAAACATAGTCCCAGCTGGTACATTCAGGGCTCTCTCCTAGATCAGAGATTAGGAAATCAGTGAAGACTCAGAGGGAAACCAGATCAGTCCTCCCTCCACCCAACCCCACCCCACCCCTCATCCCCACCCCTTTCCTCAAAGACAGGAATGTAATCATGAGTTCTTTCACAACCCCTCCTAACCCAAGAGCCTGCCTACAGTAGTAGCCCTGCTGTGGGCCCACCACCCCCAAAGAAAGTCTCTGCCCCTCAAATGCAAGCTGGGCCCTCAGAGGGCCTCACTCACTGCGGGAGGCACCCACAGGTGCCAGGCTGTCCGAGGACTCTGAACTGTCGCTATGGGAGCTGCCTTCGCTTAGCCTCCGTTCTGTGCGCTGGAATCTTGGGGCCTGAGGGGGCGAGGCAGGGGCATCCAGAAGCGGGGGGCTTCCCCGGGAGCTTCCCTCCAGGAATAGGGGGCTGTGGGTGTGCAGGGCATCAGCTGGAGGGGGAATTGCAAGGTCAGGGCAAGCATTGAGTATCCAACAGAGTGGCTTATTTAGTGCCAGCCCCATGCTGGGCAAGAGACTAGAAATGCAGAAAAGCCGGCCCAGGCTTGGCAGGCCACCATCACCCCATACCCACACACAAACATAGTACAAACTGTGAATGATACAGACACAGATGGTGAGCTCAGCATCATCCTATCTCCCAAACACTACAGGGAAACCTGGAAGGTTGGCCCTACAGCTTAGTTGTAGTAATGCTGTAATGGCTAACCATGTCCTCTCATCAAATTCCTCCTCTGACCTACAGAGGCACATGGCTGAGGTAAAAATAGATGGAAATGACTTTAGCTGGTCAGCTGGGGGTAGAGAAGAACCTCTAAGGTTGGGGATCCCCTGTTTAGAGGGAACCTCAAAGTAGCAGAAGCAGGTGTTGGAGTCTTGCTTCCTCATGGAAGTCCTAAGCAAACGTATCCCTCTGAGATGAGGACCAAGGACAGGTAAGTTCTAATCCTGAAGTGAGATATGGGTACAGCATCCCCTCATCTCTGACCAAAACCTCTAAAACCATTAGACTAGAGTTCCCCAATGGCGATATGGAGCTATAGAGCCACGGAGCCAACACTGGTTGCCAAGTGCCTGGTTGTCCATGCTGGGCCTGCCTTTGGCCATATCATACCCAGTCACACACATATTCCTTTGAACCCAGAAGCCACTGGTTCTTCTCTGAACTAACCAACAGCTCTTATTGTCCCTCCAGTGATTCTCTGCCTATCCAGATACAATCCTCCTCCATGCCCTGGCCAAAGGCCACTCTTTCCACGAATTGCACCAGGATGGCACACTCTCTGCTGGGCCTTTGCAGGGTCTGGGATGGGTACTGGGAAGCAGCCCTGGGCAGGCACCTTTGACTTGCCCTCAGACCAATAACTCCACTGTTATTCCAGCCTTAGTCATAGAAGCTCAAAGGGGAGCCTGCCAGCACCTGGGGTGGCTCCAAAATGCCTGTCACAGAGAAGGTCCTTGGCAGAAGCAGCTGCTCCAGAGCACTGAAGCCAGCTGGCATCCTGCCCACACCTCTAACAGCACACAGCCTTGCTCCCGTGAGCCACCCCATCGCTGACAGTTTGAGAGGCCGAGCCAGAAAGAACATTCCCAGAACCTACCAGCCTCCAACTTAACATATTCGTAGCCCTCAGGACCTACCGAGCAGGAGAGACTGTCCGTCGCCCAGGGGGAACCTCTGGTAGCGAGGCACGCTGACAGGAGGCACCAGGTGGAACTTGGGCTCCAGCAGTGGCTCAAGCCGTGAAGCAGAGGGATCTGCACAGTGGAAGAAGCTGTAGACCTGGCTACAGGCAGGACGCATCTGGAAACCTGGGTGAGTGGGGGGAAGAAGACACATGCAGGATCCCCTTTCTAATGGCTCTAAAGGCTGCCTGGAATGAAGCTTGAGTAGCCAGTCTCTCCTGCTAAGACCCTCCCCTGGGTCCTTGCCACCAGTCTTAGTTAGGGTCTCTATTTCTGTGATAAAAACACCGTGACCAATAGCAACTTGCGGAGGAGAGAGTTTATTTTATCTTACAACTCTCCAGTCATGCTCCATCACTGGGGGAGGGGTGGGGATGGGGCAGGGACCCAGGGCAGGAACTCAAGGCAGGAACCTAGAGGCGGGAACTAAAGCAGACACCATGGAGGAGTACTGCTTACTGACTTCCTCAGTTAGATTTCTTATACACCCCAGGACCACGCACCCAGGAACAGGACCAGGCACGCTGGGCTGGGCCCCTCACATCAATCATCAGTTATGAAGTGACCCATAGTCTTGCCTACAGACCAATCTTGCGAAGGCATTTTCTCAATTGTGGTTCCCTCCTCTCAGATGAATCTAGCCTGTGTCAATTTGACAGAAAACTGGCCATCACGCTACCCAGAAACAAAATGCCCCGTCTAGCCCTGAAAGCCTTGCCAATCTGCCCCAGCGAGGGACACCCTTGTAAATAAACAGCACTGCAGCCCTGCTGAACATCAGCAAGCTTGCTGCTTTCCTTCCTCTGTGTTCAAACAGGACTTCCTTCAGACTACAAGGCCCTCGTTCCACTCTTCACAGTGGACTATTTCTTCAAGTTCCTCTAACCAACACTCAGCCACTACCGTATTTATTAAGCCGACCCAAGTCCCTTCAGCTAGGACAACGCCCCCCCCCCCCCCCAAATCAGGCGCTCTCAAGGTTAGTCAGAACAGATGAAGTACTTCCTACACTGGCCAGCAGGTGTCTCCATGGAGGCCCTTGCCTCCTCGGTCAGGAGCTTGGGTTTGCTGCACTCAGGGGATTCTAAGTCTCCTCTACAACATTGAGAGTGGCCATGAGCTCTGCTTCTCCTTGCTTCAGCTCCTCACCTCAGAGCTTCAACAGAGAGCAATGAATGAGTGACAGTCTGCTTGTCCTCAGACCTCTGGAAGACACATGCTGTTCAAACCGCATCGTGTGTCTGCTTTGGAGGAGCTGGAAAGAGCTTTAACTTCAGCTGCTACGTGGCAAAGTGCTAGTTTGGGTAGAGAGGTTCTGAGACCCATGTGGCTGCAGGAAGCCTGCTGGACGCAGGAACGGAGGGTTTGCTGTGATAGGGTGAATGTTTGTGGCCTACATTCTCATGGAGCATGACCACAGAACAGAGGGGCACATAGAAGGGACAGTGAAGTCCACCAAGCTGCCTCATCTCTGCCCTGGCTGGGGAAGCCACCTATCTTCTCCCCTGGTTTCTATCATTTCTCTGACTCCAACCTGCCTCCATCACTCTGTCTGCCCTCCCAATCCCCCAGTTTGATCCCCTGAGCCATTGGCCTACCCATACCCACCATCTATCCCAGGCAGCACTGTCCTCCGCATGGCCAGGACCAGGCCCAGGGGTGAGCCGAAGAGGAAGAAGTCAGATACGTCAAAGTCAAAGCGACCCAGGCTGACCTCAGAGAGCTGGGGTGTGCCACCTGCAGGAGACTCGGCCTCATCCTTCAGCACACTGGAATGGATGCTGCCAAGGGAGGGATGGCAGATCAGAGGAGGGCCAGGACCGTGAGAGTGTCCACTTTGCGGCACAGATGCATTCTGAGGGCAGGGTGTGCAACCCTCTGTTACTGGAAGGGGACTCCGAACCAGAGATCACTTTTGACACCATCTGCAGAGGCTTGTGACTTAGCATTGGACACCCAGGCCAGTGTTTGGCTGGAGCAGAGTTCAGCAAACATTTTCTGCAAGGGGCCAGGTGGTGAGTCTGAAAGATTTTTATGGGCCACCTGCTTCCACCGCCTGGACTTAACTCGGCCAGGCCAGACAGCCGCAGATCATGCCTAGGCAACCTGTGTAGCTGAGATCTGCTACAGCTTTTCTTAGGAAACCTCGATGAGCTCCTGAGAGCATCGGAACACTCTGCACTCCCTGCATGCTGTTTGTAACAGCCACTCTGAAAAATCCCTGCACTTTCCACAGGAGGAGCCTGGTCAGCACATGGGCCAGCTGGCTGCTGCTGGTGCTGTTAGCAGCAGGGTTTGGTTTTTGTTTGTTTGTTTGTTTGTTTGTTTAACCATAACTCATGTTCCGGGCAACAGGCAGACACAGGTGCAACTAGCCTGGCCTCCCCACTCCCCTTAACAGATGCCTAAGATCGGGATCCCACATGCTCATCCCAAGAGCCTGATATACCCCAAGGAATCTAGCTTGTGTTTAGCCACAGATGCAGAGCTGGGCACTGAAAGCAAACAGAAGCCAAGGCCGCCTCCCTGGCTTTCCAACAAGCACCAGAGCAAGGAAATGGTTAAACTATGACAGGGGATCACAAGATGTTATCAGTCACCAAAGTCATCTAAAATTCTCAAAAAGTTAGAGAAAAAAAAAAAACTTTCAAAGTCACAATTAAAATGCTGCAGGCGAGGGTCTACCCTCAGGAGTGAGCCAGCAAGCAGTCTTCATGGGCTGCCTCCTGCTCTCTCAGCCAATGATGACAAAGTTTAACTATGTATATTCCATGTACAGCATGGTCCCTAGACACTTGCCAACTACTTAATTGCCAGAGAAACAGCCATCTGTTCCTGCACCAGAGGGGAAAGCTGGCTATGTTGTGCTCACTACTTAAAGTCGTGGATGTCTGCCTGATCGCTCTTCAGATCTGGGCTTTCCTAACGGATGCTTCAAGGATGAACCAGACATGTGGAGGTTTCCACCTCGCAACCCTCCCTTGTACCTGGATGCTATTCCAGAGGCTGACTTGAGAGAGGAGCCCTAGCATTCAAAGCTTAACCCTACAGAACCTGCAGCCTCCCCTCCCGTCTCCAGGAATCCATCTGCAGGAAGAGCAGAGGTCCTCACTCATCCATCGGGCTATATCCCAAGACCTCAGGGAAAGTGGCAAACCCTTTGCATAGGGTGTTTTTCCTATAGTCAATGGACCGGGAATAAAGTTTAATTTATATGTAGAGCACATTAAGAGGATGATTAATGATAAATTAACAATTATAACAATATAATATAATAAAAATGATATGGGTGTATCTTGCAAAATATTATAATTTCACATTTTCTCTTAGAGAGGATACCCTGCAGCTTCTCTCTGTCCTACCTAAATTGCCAGCATAGTTGTTTGCTCTTACCCTGTGGTACCATGACTGTGGGTTGGATACCTTGGCAGCCAGGACGTAACGGGTAAGCAGCATAGACAGAGTGGATACGCTGGACAAAGGAGTGATCTGTGCTCAGAGCAGGACAGCAGACTTCATCGTGCTGCTCTGCGGGGTGTACAACTTGCAGTTTAGAACTGACTTGCTTCTATTTAATATTTTCAGACCACAGTTGATCATAAATGCAGCATGGAACCACAGTATACAAACCATGGATAAAGGCAAGATGACTGTTAAGTCTAGCATGCACATTAATGCTTATGCACAAAGGTCTCTAGTGTAGGAGCTGAAGAGCTGGTTCAGTGGTCAATCGCGAGCATTGTGCTCTTGCAGACAGCTGGTCCCCAGCACCTTCCATCAGGTAGCTCACAACCATCTGCAGCTCCAGCTCCAGGGAATCCAGTGCTCTCTTCTGGCCTCTGCAGACGTTTGCACATACATACACAGGCACATAAGTAAAACTAAAAATAATCTTTTTTTAAAAAAAAATCAAATCTAGAGCTTTTTATAGCAACAACAACAAAAAAAAAACCTGAAAAAAACCAAAATATCCAATTAATTGGATTAAGGAAGTAGTTATATACCCAAATTTATATTACAGTAAGAATATTTACCAAATATTTTTAATTAATTGGGGGAAGGTCACAGTATAAGAGGCTTTGGGATTCTTTGTGTTTTAGTAAAGCTATCTATAAATTATGTACTTGCCACTTAGGAGACAAACAAGGGAAAGTGGAGAAGGGTGGGAAGGGGAGAACTGAAGAGAAATGGAAAGAAAAAGCCCCTCCCCCGCCACCAGTTTGGGTCCATGTTCAGTGCTCATTTCTCTTCTGAATCAATGTGCAGATGGTTCGTTTAGCTTCTCATCAGCCATCTCTTCTAGAAAGTCAAAGAATAGTTTGTGGAGCTTGCCACATCCAAGACACTCATCTGAGGACAGGGAGAGCTGAATGCTGCCCCAGCTCTTCAGGACCCAGTGTTGTGATTTCTCCTTCTCTGAGAAACAATGAGTATGAACCCTGGGGTAGTCCACCATGCACACCCCTCTCTGTGACCTCACTAGATTCGCCAGTCTATACAAGAAGTGGCTGGGCAGCCCTATCTTTTCTCAGAGAAGAAGCCAAAGCCCAGACAGGTGCAATAGCCTAGGCCCCGTGTCTGCAGGTTTGGACTGAGCAGAGACAAACGGAAAATTCCCTGGTGTGGATGGAGGCAGGGCCAATGACAAGTGGTCCTGGTTCCAGAAATCCCATGCTATCTATGAGTCCCTGGAGAAGGTTCTAGGATGACTGGCTGATCACAGGCCCCGCTGGGGGGTGACTTACTCTTTGGATGCTGTGATGCAGCCGGCGGGAGGGTTACCTGGAGAGGAAGGCATGGTGCTGGGTGAGAGCCTCGCAGTCGTACGTGGATGAGTCACTCTGTTTCCGTGGCAACGGCCTCTTGGGGTCCTCATCCTCCACTCCGCTGGAGACATCGATGTTGCTCTTGCTGAGCCGCTTGCTGCTGGCCAGATTGCAGTCCTCTTCCACCACCACAGGGGTGTCCTTGAGCAGAACATATAGCAATCACAGGGGTCCTGGGGCCCTGGGGTCCCCTTGGTGTAAGTGACCCCCCCTTTTGCCAAACATGTGCTCGTGGTAGTAGTTGGTGGTTTATGCACAAGCCACTTCCTATGGCGACAGGGATGGACCGCACAGTCAAGCTACTGGGCAGCTGTCCAGGAAGCTCTCTAGGCCTGTTTCTTGGTCTGTGCTAACATGCTCTTGCTATTCCCATGTAACCCTTTGTACCATAGATGCCATAATGCCAACATGAACGCCAGGAGCTGCCTTCCTTTGGGGAGTCACCTGCTCCTCCACCCTTATGAGACACACACACAGGGACATTCCCCTTCTCCCATCCCCCAGCCTGACCACACCTGGGTACTGCTGATGCTCCCCTTCCGGCTGCTGCTGCCAGGGCTGTCCCCCGAGGGCCCCGCACTGTAGCAGATAGCATCGAAGGCCAGGAGGCCGCCCACACAGTCCCCGATGAGACACACCTGCAGAGGTACGACTGGGTTGCAGGCTTGCCTGTTGAAGCCCTCTCACCCTCGGGCCACATCCAGTCCCAGGAAGGGCGTGTTCCCATGAGAGAATAAGGAATCTGTCCTAATGGACCGTAGGCTCATCTTGACAATAGATTTCCTTTGGGGTCAGCTAGAGGTCAACGGTCAGGCCACGCTTGAGAGTCAGACTAGCTAAGGACTAGCACAGACTTTAAATCAGGGTGATGGGACACCCTTCTCCCCATCAAATGCCTTCCTTCAAGCCTGCCTTGATCCTTGTAGAAGATCCCACCTCCTTTTAGGCAGCAGCTGGTACAGAGTGAGAGAGAGCAAGATGCCCTACCTGCCCACTGAAGCCGATTCCATCAGAAGACTTGAGAAACTCGCCGTAGATGTGGTTGGCTCGCTCGATGACGGTGGCAACAGCATCCTGGTACTGTGGGGAGGAGATGGCCAGCAGGGGAAGGGCAGCCAGGGGAACGTGGTCCTGGCTGGTACTGAGGCAGCCCTCGTCGTGGCTATAGGGATTCAGGCTGAAGACAGGGGGCCCAAAGTCAGCCTAGCCAGGACCAAGAAATGGGTGGCATGGGCCTTTGGGCTCCTTGCACCATGCCCAGCTCCAGAAAAATTTAAGGACACAGGAAAAGTCCATTGAGGCAAATCACATGGGGCAAGGGGGAACAAAGAGGAAGACTCTAAGCTATGCTGACCCCATATATGCCAGCCCGTGCCAGCCTGTGGTGTGGCATAGCCATGCTGCCTGTCAGGAGCCTAAAGACATCCCAGTCCTGAAAAGACTAATTGGCTAATGTAGAACAGTGTGGGCAAGCAGCATCATAGTAGACTTCCTAGAGGAGGAAGGTGATGAATTAGACTCTCAAGAGAGGCTTTGGGAAGCTGAGGAGATGGGACCATGGCTCCCGTGTAAAGGTGGCACCACCTAACTGCATGTACGATGGTATGCTCTGTGTTCTGTGTTCAGGGGACAGATCCTCTGCTTCGTGGGCTTTGCAAAGAGGGTTGGGGCCTGCACTACAGAACTCCACTCCCATAGGACACTGTATCCCTCCATTTCCATCCTAGGAAATCCCTCCCTCTCTGGGCAGCTCAGATCCACCTGACTTCCCCATCCCTACCCAGATTGCCTCTGTCCCCTGGCACCCTTCACCCTGATGCTTTGCTGGGCCTGATTGGTTAGAAGAGACACAGAGGAAGTCTGAGAACATCCTACTCCAGGCCATCAACCTGCCCTTACCCCATTATGACTAGTTCCAGAGTGCCTAAAGCTCAGAGCAGACTGGACCAACAGAATCTAGGACAAGTGACAGGACTCAGGCACCCTCAGCAGGTGGCAGAGTCCTAGCAGTGCGCAAGGCAGGTTCCCACCAACCATTTCTCATCTCCAAAGAACACAAATTAGAGGAAACAGGCCTCGATTGCAGCCAGAGAGATTTTAATTAGCCGAGAAGGAGCTCCCTCCCAGCAGTGATTACTGGTGATTAATGGCCCTGGCAAGAGCTGCCTGGGGGAGAGGTAAGCTCCCTCCTGCCATCCCCTCAAGGGGCCTGGTCATCCATCTTCCTGGAGATAGGGATGACCCAGCTCTGGAGGTCATCCAACCCCTGGGGGTGGGGGAAGAGGCAGGGGTCTTGAGATGGATTGTGGGCCAGCAAGATTAACTCCAGGACCATAGTGTGTGTGTGGGGGGGGGGGGGACTGGAGCCCTGCCACCAGCTCAGCTGCTCCTTAATCCTACAGCAGAAGAGCAGTAGCAAGCCCTTGTCTAAGAAGCAGATTCCAGGGCTCCACCCACTCAGCTGCTCCACAGGAGCCTGCACTCCTTGCCTTTGACATGGGTCACAGGAGAACTGGGGCAACTGGCTAAGCTGGGAAGCTACAGACCTAGCTTGTCTTCTGTCTCCAACGGAGATCCACCTGAGGGCATCCTGGGAACTCAGGAACACCAGCCTCTGAGCCTCTGAGCCTCTGAACCTCTGAGCCTCAGCTCTGAGCACCATTCAGGGAATGAGCAGGAGGGGAAAAGTCCAACCCCTGCTAGATCCTGGGCCACTGGAAGTGAAAGACAAGACTCTCGGGCCCATCCCATACTGGAGTCCCTTGAAGCACACAAGTTTCCCTTCTCTTAAGGGCTTGGGTGTACCCCAAGGAAGAAAGCCTAGAGGGGGACACTTGAAGGAAGGACTTTGTGAGGTCATATGAGGGGAGGGTGAGGGAGGGGCGCCAATAGCTCCCTTTTGCCCCACCTGCAGAAAAGTCTGGCCTCCCTGCTTTCGTAGCAATAGTTTACTCAGTGTCTTCTAGGCCATGTGGGCCCTGTAGGTGCACAAAGCCTGTTTTGCAGACAATTGGAAAGAAAGCAGGTGTCCAACTGGCTCCAGGTACCCACTTTCAGCTGCTTCAATAGTGACACCTGGGGCACTGGAACACTGGAGTCCTCAAGTCCTGGCATGGTGGCTGGACTGTCTCCATAGGACCCAGTTCCCACAGAGCCCTTGGTCTCTCAGCATGTCCCTCACTACCACCCTTGTCCACAATGGGAGGGACGTACTAGCACTTGCAGGAAGTGGCCTCGAGTTCAGCCTGTGCTTCTGATGTAGCGTCCTTTTCCTGCTGTGAGCTAGGACAGGACATTCTCCACCAACAGGAAACAGAGGCTAAGTGTGACCCTAGGATGTCACCGTTTGCAGCCAGTGAGAGCCCTGATCAGTGTGGACACTTCCCATGTGCTGTGATGGGTTTAGACCCACAGACCAGCACCAGCATCCCTCTAGGAACCAGTCAATAACATTACTACCTCCATTTTACAGATGGGGTTCTTGAGGTAGAAAGTGGTGACACAATTCCCCAAGCTCACTCAGCCAGGATCTAAAGACCAAGCTGACCAAAGAGGACATCCACTTAGCCACACTATGACACTTGAGTCAACTTCTCTGGGAAGGCTTCCTTGACTGAGTGTCAGTGTGCCTTGGGCTACCTCCATCAGAGTGTGTGTCTCTGCAGGGCTGTTCTCTGTAATGAGGATGCCTTGGTGTGACCCCCCAGCTCCATTCTCTGGATAGCTGGGGGAAATGGATAACCGCTCAAGGCCTGTTTCTTGTTTCATTCTAACAGACTCACAGGAAGTGGATCTGGGCTAGCACACAGGGATCCTGGCATCCCCCGGTCCCTGACAGAAGACTCTTAATGACCATATCCCTCTAGAGATGCTCTCGGCAATTCTGACTTGACACTAGACAGGCCTCAGCAGGTGCCCCTAAGGCAGGGTATCCCTCATCTTACACCTCCCACGCCGAACTCTCAGACCGTGCAAACAAGCCAAAATGACTCACTTAGAGACGAGCGAGAAAGCCTCTGAGCAGATGGCAGGACAAGGGACAAACTTGATGAGGATGTGTCCCAGGGCAGCAGGGAAGTGGGCGCGCATGACCTTCTCCAGCACAGAGCTGAAAGTGTGAATGTCGGCCGCCTTGCAGGAAGGGTCACCAGAGCCGGTGTCCAGGACGTTGCCCCCATGCAGCACCAGCAGAAGGACATGTGTCTTGCAGGAGCGCTGTGAGCAGCCTTCCTGAGGAGGATATGGCAGAGATAGAGACAGGCAGGCAGCAGGCACCCAGGATGCTCAAGGACAGAAGGGGGCGGGGCTATGGCCGACATCCGAAGACCACTGTGGGACTATGGTGCATCCAGAAAGCTACTAGGAGGGCCAGACCCTCAATGGACAGCACAGTGAGATGAATCTAGAATGACTCTTGTGCCAATGGGAGCCTGAAGCCCAGAGGACAGCAGGGAGCTACTCAGGAGTCATACAGCAAAGAACAGGATGGAAGTTAGGCAGCCCCCGTCTAGCCTCCTAGGGTTCCTCCTACAATGCTGGCCTGATGCCTCCAAAACGCAGCGCACCTCGCCATCTTCATGGATCTCAATGCTTCCTTGGGCTGGGAACCTCTGCCTTCGAAGGGACACCCGGTACAGTTCTCCTGCAGAGAGGACAGAGAAAGAATGCAGCAGACTCCCACTACACTAGTGTTCCCTAGGTGTAGCTGGCTGCCTGGGGGAGGGGTCCGGGTTTATTGGGATGCTAGAACTATAGTCCAGAGCTAGGGAGTATCCCCCAAGTCCAGGCCTCCAGTTCTTGAGCCTATACAACACAAAATGGATCAGCCGTTCTAAGGAAAAGAAGCCCAGGTAAGGCCAACCATCACAGATGGGATGTCCTAAGAAAGAGTGGTCCTTCTTACTACACTGGTAATGGCAGTCATGTGACATTCGGCAACTTGAAGCAAATGCCCCTTGAGAACAGTTGGAACGCTGCTGTGGTTCATCTTGTCTAAGGGTGACCCAGCTAAAAGATGTCCCATGCCTCTTGGGTGGGCCTTTGAAGAGCTTCTAGGAGGGTTTAGCTATGACCCCAGGTGCTGAATTGAGAAAATTCGGTTCCTGGGGTATGCAGGCATCATCTCTTCTGCTGAGGCCTGAACCTAACAAAAGGGTTGGAATACACAGTGTTAGCCTTAGGGCATTGTGTTTCTGAGTGTCCACCTTCCGGCTGGAGTTAAGGGCTGACAACCCTGGCTTCCCTAAAGCGTAGACCTCTGGGTTTAGACAAGAACTATATCACTATATCTCACTGGCTGTGTATGACTGGCAGAGCACTTCTCAGCCTTTACTGCTGTGCAAGTCCAGCACTCATTATAAATTTTT
>JADRCD010207100.1:0-15692 GCA_019843815.1 Montemys delectorum
CCTGCTTCAGTGGCAGTGGTTAAAAATACCCATGGTTCATTTTTCTTCTCCTTGAATTCACTAACCAGTGTGGGCTGATGGATATCTGTAATAGTGGTAGATTTTAAGACCCACAAGCAAAAGTCTTAAATCAATTGAATTTTGTTTGACTATAACTAAGAGAGCATTTAAAGCTCTGAGTGTAAGCTCTTGGTTGTTACTAGCTATTGAAGAAAAAATGAGATTTATTAATCATGCAATTATTTACTGGACTCTGCTAGGTGTAGTACACATACATAAACATGCACAAGGCAAAGTTCAACCCTGGCTTTTATAGAATTTAAATTTCATGGCAAGTTACAGAGTGTATTTTTGAGGTACTACATAAATTACCATTAGCCTAAGTATCTACCTTTACAAAAGGGAAGAGAGAGAGACAGTTGCTATTGAAATGTTCCCAACAAGGAGGTGACGGCCACTAGTTTTCTGTCAAGGAAGTAGCTGAAAGGACTGACACACTTGTTCAGTGGGGGACATCGCTGAAACAGTCTTTACAAGAACATTTTAAATATTTGCTGTATAATGATCTTATCAAAGCAAAACAATTGGGAACAGAGTCTATGATACTCACAGAGATCCTTCCAGATGTTATGGGTCCCTCTGGAAAGTAGCTTGTTTAGCAAGCAACCCACTAAGTATGACTACTTTGCTTAGCTTGTTTGTTTGAATTAGAGCTTTTTAATATCCCACCATGATAGCATAGAAGAAATCATATACACAAGCAAGCATTTGTTCATCCTCTATGCTATGCCCACCCCAGATTGATTCTGCTGTGTGTGGAATCAGAGTGGCTGATGCAGTATCCTGCAGTACCTTCTGTGGAGAGGGCGGAGTCTGTAAATTTACTGAATGTCAGCAAGGTGAAAACCAGCTCGGCTGGTTCAGCAGGTAAAGCCGATGCATCCACATCAGAAGCTTCAAGCTCTCCATTATTGAGTGCAATTGTTCAAACAGAAGCTCTGGCTGTCCAGGCGGAAACGGTACCAAGGATCTCTTTGTCTGCCTCTCATTAAGTCCATTTCAAGACCCTCGGCTTTATTCATCCAGCTTGGACAAACGTGTGGGATGAATCAGCAGGCAGGGACTAGTTGCTTCTGTTTGATGCACCATGATCTTGTTTTCAAACCTAGACTCTAGCTGATTGTCCCCAGGGCCCTGCTCCCATCAGTAGACAGATCCTATGGTAAATGCAGGACATCTCCTTCCCTCACTTGTTATACTGGGGGCATTCATTCTACTACAACCTCACCACCACACCCTCCCGCTGAGTGCCAGCCTAATTAATGAGATATTACTCAAGGGAATCAACTCTCCTGGAGAATGAGAGTACACCTGGAGAACTATTTGAATGGCTCTAACTAGGAGATCCGCATTTTCTTTGCTTGCAATATGGCTGCCTTCTCGGTTGATAAAAGGACTCCTATTACAATTCAGCCTTCTGTGGGTGTGTGGAATTTTATTAACTCTTCATTTGTAAGTGAAGGGCTTCCCTGGAACACGGGTCTGCTGGGTATGCTAATACATGTAACTAGCACATCCCCAGGGAGACTGTGAATAACTATTTGAATTTGGATTTGCTCATTATTTATAGATTTTCTGCTCAGCAGTGTTAGGGAGACACCTGATCACAGTCTAATTTGACTGCTCTGCCAGTGTTTGGGACTTTATGTCTTTTCCAATGTTCCGTTAATTCAGGGCATGGAGAGTAGATGTGAGTTCATAACTTACTGCTGTTCATCACTTCCTGCCTGAAATCAGGATACTCTCATGGAGGTGGATGTTGGTCTACAACATGTACCCGCAGAGCATGCTGTGAAGCTGGGGCCAAAGCAACCTTGACCTGACCTTTGTTTCCACACATACTGCCAGGTGACCACCCACAGCAGTGTTCATACTCTGGAAACAGCTGCCGCCATGTTCCTAGCACTCAAGCAGTTGTGCTCAGAATCCCCATGGGTCTCAGGGAAAACAGGTTAGGGACGCATTCCCTACTTTTCAGCAAGATCACATTTGGGTCTCTGCACCTTCCTTTCCGATCTGCCTGGTTCTGAGTATTTCATAGTTGTGTATATTTCATAGTTGTATATATTTCATAGTTGTGTATATTTAACTAAGTTACACTCTTGCCATTCTACTTATTTATTTATTTATTTATTTATTTATTTTATTCGCTTACATTTCAAATGTTGTCCCTCTTTCCAGTTTCCCTCTGCAACCCGTCCCTACCATCCCTCCTACCCTTTGCCTCTATGAGGGTGCTCCTCCACCCACCCACAGACTCCCGTTTCACCCCTCTAGTATCCCCCTACCCTGAGGCATCAGGCCTCCACAGGATCAAGGGCTTCCTCTCCCAATGATGTCAGGTAAGTCCATCCTCTGCTACATACGCAGCTGGAGCCATCGATCCCTCCATGTATACTCTTTGGTTAGTGGTTTAGTCCCTGGGAGCTCTGAGGGGTCTGTTTAATTGATATTGTTCTTTCTATGGGGTTGCAGTCCCCTTCAGCTCCTTCAGTCCTTCCCCTAGCTTTTTTTAAAGTTCCAAACCTACATAGAACATATCTCGGTTCTATTCATCCACCACTCCACCCTCTCTCAAGCTCCTTTCACCTCGCTAACATATCTGCCATTATTCCCCCCTCTTGTCTTCTCACTAAGTCTTATTAACGATGCCCATATGGTATGGTTATAGGTCATTCACTCATGGGGATATGGGCAATGTATGTATCACTGTCCTTCCTAGAAAAGTGACTCCCCCTTTCCCAACAATCCTCAAAGGACATCAACTCCCAGCTAAAGGCATCTGGAGTTTTCCACTTCTGTCCTGGAATTTTTAACCCTCTTGGTCTTCGGCAGGTCTTGTGTCATAACCACAGCTGCTCTGAGTTCATGTGCATAACAACCATGTCATGTACAGCTGTAACCTCTCATAGGATTCCTCCCCATCCCCTACCTCTAACACTCCTTTTGCCCCATCCCAACTCCTTCCTAGATGGTCCCTGTGCTGTTGCAGTTGGGTAACATAGATGTTCCATCCAGAGATGAACACTCCCAGCCTCTTAATCTCAGGATTTTGAACAGTTATGAGTCCCTGCACTGTCTTAATATAGTCATGATACTTTTTCTGTTTGGCAACCAATAGCAGGCACCAACAGTGGAAGTTCCTATTGAAGGTCACTAATAAGAGATACTTTTCACTGAGTCTTATTCTGTGAGACACACAGGTAAACCTGTACTTATAAGTGTGTTGCAGCCACTCCTTGTCATTGCCAAGTTGGATTGCTGGACCATCTGTGGTTTGTAATTCAGAGAAACTGAAACACAGACTCCAAATTGCTTTGGAAAAGCTACTTTTGGGGTCACTGTCAGTTGAGACTCCAATTCAAATGTATGCCACTAAGTCTCACTGTAGCTTTTAGATTCTACTAATGTCTCAGAATCCAAATCCATGAACCTCACATTCTTTATCTTTACAAGTTGGGAAATAATACCAATGCTGTTTATCTTCCTGAGACAACCACAGAAAGCAATCAAAATAGCATGTGGGGAAACTCATTGTGAGATCCCCTGCCATTGCAAATCTGTATCACATTACTATGATAAGGACAGAAAAGGAATATATCCTAAAACAGCAGATCTGGAATCTTCATGACTGTATAAAGTAAGTAAATTAATAAAACTATAAATTCATTTTTACCTCTACATACAGTTGTCTTATATCTTGCCTTGAAATGAAAGTTTCTTTGGACTAAAAATTCTCTTGTGAATGTTATCAGTTGTGTTGATGACTGTCTGTCTGTCTGCCAGTCTATTTGTTTCTCTTTCTCTCCTTCTCTCTCTCTCTCTCTCTCTCTCTCTCTCTCTCTCTCTCTCTCTCTCTCACACACACACACACACACACACACGTACACAAAGGTCTTTTAAAATCCATTCATGCAGATGTACCCAATTCTCCTTGAAATTGTTGTAATAAAATAACAAAAGCCATTGAAAGTGTGTCACACACTAGGGTTGGATACTTTAAGTGTCCCTGCTGTGTTTAAAAAGCTCTAAGCTGTGCAGATTGTCATCCAGAAGTGGCTGCTGCTGCCCACCTGCCCTTGTCTATATGAATCCATAAGCACAAGCAGGCTGCACAGCTCCCACCTTCCTTGAATCTCTTCTCCAATTGCACTCATTTCTAACACACTCATCAACATGCTGAGCAGAACTCTAGATATTTCTTTGGCCTTTGATTTTCACATTAAACTATTAGCTTTTGCCCTTTTGAATTGTGTAGTAAGACTGGAGAAGGGGATAAATGATGGGGCTGCATTCGAGCATGACACCATTCAGGTATCTCTTTTGCATTTTGTGTCTGTTTGCTTTGGTCTGGAGCCCCCCTCACTAGAGACTATAGTGCCTTTGAAGAGAACATGGTGTAAGTATGGGCTGTGGCATATTCAAGAGCAGTCTATTGCCTGGGAACTCAATCCCTCTAAATACTTCTTGTGCTCATCACTGTTGACTGTAGTGACATGGTCCCTACACAGCTCAATAGACTAAATAATCCAAATTTAGAATGCTAATGATGAAAACCATAACTTTCTTACATTTAAAAGCTGAATGTAAGTGGATAAATTCTGAAAAGAAAAACTAAGGACTGAGTCAAGAAAACATATGAAACCTAAGTAGACATGCACATCTTAAAAAACATATGGCAGGTACCCAAAGCTCTTGGCCAGCTTTTGTATTCACTATATTCAAAAGAGCTGGGTACCTAGAATTGGCCTCCATTTTCCAAGGAACTGAACTCAAAATGGCAGGGTGAATCAAATATACATCTTAATATGAAAAGGGAGATATTAGCTGGTGTAATTTCTATGCAAAGTTGAAAGAGAGCCTCAATCTAGATTTTTTTGTATTGGTAATGACTACTGTGATCCACCATAGATGCAGATACTGAACAATTACTTAGATCACACATCTTGGTTACTGTGTACATTAAACCTATGGAAGGGTAGTTTTAGCCCTACTTTGAAGAAATACGAAAAATATCTTTAGGAATGGTTGGTAGGTTATGGGCTTGAGTTTAAGCAATACTTAAAGTTTGGGGCTGGAAGATCTGATTTAGAGGCAGAGTTCTCTTTGATATGGCAGAAGGCAGGGCAGAGAATACCAAATAAATGTTTTTATTTGAGGCCTCTGAAAGGAAATGATTTAATCAGTTTTTTTAATTGAGATTTTTTTTCTGTTAATTTCACCAATGATATTTATGCATCATTCTTCCTGGGATATAATCCCATTTAATTTGCCATGACGTATTGCAGAGAGCATGGGGTAGAACAATGTTTTTCCCCTCCTTTTCAATGTATGATTTGTAGATTTTATTACTTTCTTCTACATTTCTGTTGGTATGGTCTTATTTTAATCTATCACTTGATTATAAATCATTATGGGCTTGAGAAGATACCTTATCTCTCTTGACTAATCGTGCTTAATTGACTAATTACTATTGTCTTCAGAAATAGAAAGAACCAGCTGTCTATCACTGCTTCCCTCCTGCTTCACACTCCATGCAGCATATGGTATGTAAAGAACAAACATGAAATGATTCACTGTTTGAAATATCCATCCTGGGTCTGAACTCAACAAATTTCATCTGGAATATCTTCTCATGACTGAAAATGACCAAGTCCCAAACCCAAGAGTAACTTGAAGTTTCCCCTAGAGGGAAGTTCTTCTGTTTCTGTCACCACCATCTAATTTGCTTTCTCACAATATAAGGGCACCTACAGAGATAATAGATGGGTCACAGTACTGTTATTGAGGGACCCTGGAACCAACTGTGAGTTGCCTGTGGCCTGAACACAAAAGAAATTAAAAAGGGTGTTTTTTTTCCATTAAGACATACAAACATTTCTTTATAGTTTTCTACTCCTCCCCCAAATTACAAACCCCTCGAAAATAAGAACCATCCAACTGCTGCAACACTCTTACCATAAAGATGCATCAAATAAATGTTCATATGAAAGGAAGGTCTGTCCTCTCACTATTTGATAATCTACCATTTGGAGCTGGGCTTACTTACCATGATCAGAGTCATAGTGGATGACACTACCATGTTTAGAAGGTTATGAGTGTTGAAATTAAGTCCCACATCCCAATACTGAAAGATAAAAAATTGTGGTATAATGAAGTGTGAAAAAACAAATGTTTGTAAACCAAAATGTTAGAGAAATGTTGACTAGTAGGTCAAATAAGGACTCTGAGCTGACAGTTCTAGAAAACAAATCTACTGTGTTGAGTTTTCTGCTCTCCCTCCAATTTCCTGTGTGGCTATCTACTTCATTTCTCATTCCAAGTTTTTATGTGGCTTAATGGATTGTTCAACATTTCAATTTCCTTGAAAAAGGAATTCTAGCACTTTTAAATGTATTTTCCCCAAAAGAATGACAATATTATACATGAGATTGTGCAAGCATAGAAATGGGATACAGAAATGAAATTGGAAGAAGAAAGTTAAGGTTGAAGGAAAAGATAGGAGACATCTATTCTGGGAGAGAGGTGCTTCATGAAAGCAAATCTGGATGGAAATGACATGCATGGATTACCATACTTCAGTAGTTCCAATGCCTACCACATAGAATATGTTTCTTTATTTCATTGCTTAACATGTGCATTCTCCTCAGATCCTCTTCTTTCTATACACATACACACACACAAAATTTTATCATCATCATCATCATCACCATCACTATCACCATCCCAACACAGCACAAGTGGGGAGACCTTACCACTTTTGAATACTACAAAGATATTTTCTCATATGTGTGGCTTATAGAAAAAAGACAATAGTGACACTTTTTAAAATTTAATCTTCTAAAACAATACTTAATAGAAATGTGAGCCAATTAAAATAATTTTCTGAAGTAAATTAACTATTTGTGTTTCTAATACTGGTTCTCCAGTATCTAGATTTTGTGTTCCTCTTACCAGTTAGGCATTCGCCTCACTAAATTTTCTTCATTCCCAAGACCAATGCACTAATCAGTTTCCTTCCTTTATGTATAGATTGAGTTGTTTTCTTCTCTTTGTCTTATATTTTTTTCCTCTCATATCTAAAGCAAACTGAAGATTTGTATATTTCAAAAGACACACTTGGTTTATTAAGTGACAGGTTATTCCCTTTTTGAAAATTATATTTATGCTTTTAATTTTAAAACTAGAAATTAAAATAAGAGTTCTTCTTTCTCAGTTGAGTTTCTTTCTCTGTGGATCATAACAACACAGAGAGAACCAATGTCCTTTTGTTAAGTTCATATAAATAATGTGTGAGGAAAAGATCTTATTTTGATTTTTGATACAAACAATTTTGTGAAGTTTTGTGTCATTAGGAAGAAAAGATAAAACAAAGCTAAATCCAGATTAGCAGATTTTCAAATATTAAAAAGGCAAATCCTACTGGGACAACTGGATAGATTTGTTAGAGAAAAGTCTAATAATAACTGTAGAAAGTTCGGGTCCTGTAGAGAAATGACATTTGTTCATTTGCATCTTCACTTCAAACAAGGATGCTGATCACTGACTCAAGGGGAAGGCCTTTCTGAGGAAGAGTGATATACTTAGTTTTTCCCCTAGCCTACTACCAATACCTCAGTGTACTTTTTGGTAGACTGCTATGTTGAAGGCTCTTTTATTCCTATTGATAATTTAAAATATCATGGCAGCCCAGGTTTTCCCGAAGCAGAAACCTAGACAGAATTCAATTCATAAGGCTTGTGTTAGGAGAAAGGTCTGAAATGAATGAATGAGGAACTACAGTGTGAAAGGCCGCAAGTCTTCCATGCGACTCCGATCCCAAGTGAGGACAGAGAAACGGCGGAGGGAAATATTAATAGATAATTATCCAATCTCTTCTATCATAGGAAGATCTTGAAAGAGAGATTTGGCCATCAAAATTTCCTTTCCTATGGGGATGAATGTGTCCTTGTATCCCTACTTCTAGAAGTCTTTAACTTGGCCTCAACACCAAGGCTGAAGTGAATTTGAAACTGTCTGTGACACTTGATGATTCAATTTTCTATAGTAAGCGATTCATAGGCAATACTCATAGAACTTCCATAATTCATATCTTCATTGACATTTTCTTTCTAAACATGCTTAGATGAAAGTGGTTAAGTCACCTGACGCTGTTACTTCTCACCCCCCATCCTTGCTCCTTCACACCGTGGTGCTGTCGACATTGAGACCCTAACTGGTACCCTTACTATCATCCACTACCCTTTCTAAAGTCCTATTACTCTGAGATGCTACTCAGTTGGTCAGAGCCATGTCCTTATCAGATCCTTATCACTGAAAGGACATCTGATAGTCATACACTTCTCACTTTACACTTCATGCAAGCTGTGCTCAGATACTATACAGAACAAGATGAGGGGGTGGGGGTGAAAGGTGGTAGAGCCATGTCATGAATCTCAGGAATCAGTGTCCAGAGACCAGCATCAGGGTACAGACTTGAGTTTATTGTGCAGTGTATAAGCCTATATGCAGGGCTTGAGTCAATCCTGAGCCCCTAAATCCTTGGCCAATCATATTTTGCCACACTGTCACCATGCTCCAACAAAAACCCTGCCTGAGGAGGTAACTCTGAAGGAGCAAGGAGGTGAGGAACAAACATTGTCACTTGTTAGGATTTCCATGAAGATGGGGGATGGGAGGGTAGCCACCACTCTGGCCTCAGTTCCTTTTTGCTGTCTCATTGGTGTTCCAGGAGCCATCTTAGATCTAATGCCATGTTGGGCAGATCAGTACTCTTCAAGGAGTTGCAGAAGCCTGTGGTGCCTCGCTCTCCATCCTGCTTTTTCATTCACAAGGTTGGCTTCCACATCCTTCACAAGTCCACCTTCTGTTTTATTTCAAGACTAAGGACTTCTATGAGGAGCAACTCGTTGTGCCAATGTTGAGCCTTGACATTTCAAGGGGGCAGGGAATGTCCCATTTATCCCTGACATAGAACCATTGATAAGTGTCTGTTGGAGTTCCCTATTGAAGGGCAGTGGAGGTTAAGCATATTGGCCACCACCTGCTCGATGAGCCTCAACCCAACTGGAGAAATCCCTGGTAACTATCTGAACCAGTAGGATATATTCTTCTGGGCATATATCTCCTGTTAGACAAAAGCCCACCATCTCTGGGGCCAGGTTGAATGACCTGTTAAATGGAAGTACTAGGGTAGAGTTGATTGGGAACTGCTTTTCTCGTGTTGTTGGATTGACATTGTATGTGATAGGCAACTAGAAATCCCAACTAACAGGGAGAAAAATTGTCAGGATCCATCTATGAAAAGCTAAGGCTAGCAGGTGACATTCCTAAAGAGGTCCACCATTTACACAGCCAAAGATGAGTGAGCTCTCAAAGGCAAGGTCCCAAGAGACTTCATCTCAGGATTGTTTCTTGCAGCTGATGTGACTTTCCTGTCACTATTAAGTAGCCTAAGAATTCCTGGGTATTAGACCACTCTATTGAGCAGACTTCCTGCAGATCAACATAAAGATGAACTTTTATGAATTAATGGGTTTAGGTTAATAATGATTTTATAAAATTCATAAAACAATTTTAGAAGATAGTTTTAAGATATGGTTTTAGTTGTTTTTCTATAAAGATGTAGTAAAGTTAGAATCAAAAATAAAATGTGCCCACTCCTCATAGCAGTAAGTAACTATTGTGCATAAATAAGAAATAAAATGAATTTTCAAAGTTACAATTAAAAGAGAAATTATCTTGGGACAAATTTGTATTCTAGGGAAAA
The DNA here is from genome assembly GCA_019843815.1 of Montemys delectorum. NCBI lineage: Eukaryota > Metazoa > Chordata > Mammalia > Rodentia > Muridae > Montemys > Montemys delectorum. The sequence continues at coordinate 9,830 of JADRCD010207100.1, forward strand.
TACTCAAGTGCAAGGATGAAGCCACAGGTGTGCACTATGATAAGACAAGGTCATGTGAAAACATTGCTTTGAACTTATAATGAGCTTACAGTATGGAACATTGCTTTGAACTTGTTACTAATATCTTTTTAAAACTCCCCATTTTGTGACATTTTATCTATGAGGTAGTTCTTTCTTACATAGAGAACTTTTTAAGCTATAAAAAGGCTAAAAGCAATAAAGAAAAGTGGTGCATCCATTTTCTGCTTCACTCAGTTTATATGTCTGTGTGAGTGACTTCTTTCCTCTCCTTTTTTCTCTGGTTCAGAAAGAGTTAACAAAATAAATATGGATCAATTTGCATTCATCTACATACAGACTGCTAGTTAGACTAGCACCTTTTGTTGAATATGCTTTTTCTTTCTACTATATGATTTTGGCTTCTATGTAAAGGATCAAGTGTCCATAGGTGTGTGGGTGTATTTCTGGGTCTTCAATTCTATTCTATTGATCTACCTGTCTGTGTTTATACCAGTACCATGTGCGTTTTTTTAATCACTATTGTTCTGCAGTATAGCTTGAGGTCAGGAATGGTGATTCCCCCAGAAGTTCTTTTATTATTGAGAATTGTTTTCCCTATCCTGGGTTTTTTTTTTTTTTTGTTTTTGTTTTTCTGTATGAAGTTAAGAATTGCTTTTCCCATGTCTGTGAAGAATTGTGTTGGAATTTTGGTGGGTATTGCATTGAATCTGTAGATTGCTTTTGGTAGGATGGCCATTTTTACTATGTTGATCTTACCAATCAATGAGTATGGTAGATTTTTCCATCTTCTGAGATCTTCTTTGATTTCTTTCTTCAGAGACTTGAAATTATTGTCATATATAGATTTTTTATTTGTTTGGTTAAAGTTATAGTGAGATATTTTATATTATTTGTGACTTGTGGAGGATGTTGTTTCCCTATTTTCTTTCTCAGCCCACTTATAGTTTGTATAAAGGAAGGCTACTGATAAGTGGATATTAGCCAAAAAAAAAATCAGAATATTCATGATACAACTTAGGGAACTTAGGAAGCTTATGGAGAAGGAAGGCCCAACTGTGGATACCTGAAACCCACTTAGAAGGCAGAGGGAGGGAAGAACCTGGATAGGAGAGGGGAAGGTGGAGGGGAAAAGAAGGGGATGGATCAGGTGTGAAGAGAGACAAGAGGAATGCCCAGAGGGCCAGGAGAAGGAAATGAAATATACAGAAATTGGGGTTAGGGGACAGGGGTAACCTCTAGAAAGTCCAAGAGACCTGGAATGTAAGAAGCTACCAGGACTTAATGGGGATGACATTAGCCAAAATGCCCAACAGTGGGGAGATGCAAGGGAAGAGACCACCTCCAGTAAATAGACATGGCCTCCAGTTGAGGCAGGGATCCACCCACCTATGTTCAAAATTTTTAAGCCAGACGTGTACCTGTCTAAAGGAAATACAGGGTAAAAAATGGAGCAGAGACTGAAAGACCATCCAGAAACTGCCCTAACTTGGGATTCATTCCATGTACAGGTACCAGACCCCTACACTACTGCTGCTGCCATGTTGTGCTTGCTCCCAGGAATCAATGAGAATGACCTTAGTGAAACTCCAGCAGTGGGCATATGGAACCTGAAAAATTAAGAGAAGGATTGAAGGCCCTGAAAGGGATAGGAATTCTGCAGGAAGACCAACAGAGTCAACCAACCTGGGCTCTTAGAGGCTCTCACAGACTGAATCACCAACCAAAAAGCATCCATGGGCTGGGACCCAGGCCCTGCACATATGTAGCAAGTGTGCAGCTCAGTCTTCACGCAAGGCCCTAACAACCTGAGTGGGGGCTTTCCCTAAAGGTGTTGCCTGTCTGTGGAATATTCTCCCCACTGGCCTACCTCATCTGGCTCCAGTGGCAAAGAATTCATCTAGCCCTATAAAGACTTGATGAGCCAGGGTTGGGGGATACCCAGGGACGGCCTCTACCCTCTCAGAGGATGGGAGGAGGGGAGGGTGAGTGGAGGGACTGTGTGCAGTGGGACCAGAAGGGGGAGCAGAAATCTGGATGTAAAGTGAATTTAGAAAAATTGGACTATATCAATATTCGACCTATGCTTCTAAGTGTTTAAAGATTTTTTTTTATTATTTATCATATTAAAGCAAAGCATTTTATATCCAGTGTTATTTGGTGGGTATATCACAGATAATTGTCAGGGATCATAACTTAGAAGATTTATCTCTGCTCTTTAGGATAACCCATTTGGTTTCTTTGTCAAACAGATAAGCTGAGTTGGTAGGTTGAAGAAAGCACATATTCTGGCAGAGTCTGATGGGCTTAGTGTATCTCTGAAGAAGCATGGGAGTACTCTGAATGATGTGAATAGTCTTATCTTACACATGTGCCTATATCATTGGTGGTTTATACTGCAAGAGAACTGCTGCAGAATGCGCACTCTGATGACCCATGCTTTAATTTTACCACATTAAAGAAGCCATTTACTAGATGAGAGCAATAGCAAAAGGAAGCCTTCATTGTTCAAGTAAAAGGGGATAAAATTCTCAGTTCTGTTTTCAGGAGATTTTCTTTTCATGTAAATTGAAAAGAGTGTATTGAAAAGAGAAAAGAGTACATCCCTTGGTCTCTAAAAATTGGTTCTACTTTTCTTTAGTAGGAGAGCAAACTATTTATCAGTCTTTTTTTTTTCCTGTCTGAATTGGTAAGGAAGCTACATGAGCTCAGTCTCTGGGTCACCCAATGACTTAAGAGATATCATGTTGAATGGGAGATAAAATGACTGTGGACTCACTGCATTTGCTCCATAAAATCTGACCTATTGTTGATTTCACGAAGTTTTTGTGAATTATATGCATAACTTTTACTTTTGTAATTTGCTAAGAGACAGAGATACATGGATTGACAGAAACAAGCATGAGTTGATGGTATTATGAATAGGTATCTATTTATTTTTCACAAACACACAAATGCAAACACAGGCTAGTATTTTGTTCCTAAGTTAACAATGTAACATCTGAGACATGAAGTAGTTAGCAAATTTGCCTAAAGCTATGTGGCAATATGTTTGTGCATCTGTGATCCACAAAGACAACCAAGTAATCCTGCCAGCCCGGCATTCAGAACTGCTATCTCATGGTGTCCTTTCTTTGTTAGAAAACACAAGACTATATTGTCTGTGACTACCATTTACACCCTACCTGTAAAACAGTAGAACATATCCATATTGACAGAATAGTAAAGTAGAATCCAAATAGCCAAGAGGTTTCAGTTTGCTAACCAAGTCCATGTGAGTAGTAAGGACTTCCTGGAAGGCCAGTGGAGAACTGCTTCAGTATATATCAAGAAACAATTTGTGGGTAACTGTTAATGCCCCACCATAGTCCCTTGGCATTTAATGGCTGTCTGCTCAGAGGCTATGTGAGTTCCACTTGAAAATATCATTTTAGCATGGCCTATGCCTGATGATGTTTAATATGGATAGGATGGACACCTCAGTACCTCTGAGAACAACCAATCATTGACTGGACTTGGGAAGGTACAATACCTTTATTCTCATAATTTTAGAGAAAAGTACCTGAATGTGATCCCAGTAGTCGCAAGTACTATCTTGTTTATAACCTGCCATGGAACATTCCTGACTAACCATAAGCATGTAGTGGCTTCCTTAGTCTCCTTGCCTTGTTTCCTTATGCCATTATCATGGCTTTTTGGTAACCAAAACAATTCCTTTGTAAGTACTATGAATCTATTTATGTTTATATTTCTTCTTGTATCTCTCTCTACCTTCATTCCCTAAAACAATCTTTCCTGCTAGACCAACAGCTCACATTTTTCTTCATAGGTTGGCTCACCAAGGAGCTCTTGAGATCCACCTGTCTTCACCCCACAAAGTATCTGGGGTCACAAGCATGCACAGCCATACTCAGATTTTTACTTTATTTGTGGGGCTTTGAACTCAAGTCTGCACATTTACACAGCAAGTGCTCTTACTCACTGAGCTATTTACCTTCCTTAATCCCCAAGACAATTTTTTTTATATTTTAGCCTTTATCTCATGGCCTAAGACAAATACTAAATGTGGTTAATGCTTCCTACCATTGGTAAAATTAGAGAAGTGGCTGTTTGCCCAATAAGTTTCTCACCATCCTGAATTGAGTGTTGAAAATATAGCTTAGGTACTTGGCATTGGAATCTTGGGCTGGTACCTTTGAGATGCAGATCAGATGCCTCATAGGTCTAAGGAAAGGTTTATATGATTCTCTAGCACATTCTTCTCTTTCAGCAACATCATATTGTATTCATAAGTAGAGTTGCTGAGACATTAGACAGACTCATCTGTCCAAGGATTGGTACCCTAGGTCTTCAGTGATTCTCAAAGAGCTGGGCCAGGCTCGGCAGACCACAGTCCCCAGGCCTCCAGGGAAAATATCACAAGATGTTTAGAAAAATTGAGGATGCATTTGATTATAGCATATGTCCCAAGTCATTATAAATATCAGTGTGCTTTACAAACTTGCTTAATTTATACAGCATCCTACCCCAGCATGCTACTTGGAAAGTATTAAATTACCCTGACTGCTCTAGTGACAGGTAATGAGATAAACCATAGAGGTTTGGGGGTAAGAGAATGGAGAGAGACTTGGGAGCTATAACCAAGATGGTTACCAAGTTAGTATCCTCACAATGCCCCATTTTGCCTAAATCTACAACATAGAAAATAGTGAGAATCCTAGGTTTGTTATAAAGAATAAACATGAATGCGGTGCCAGATTTCTAGAGCCTATACAGTGGTCCGACATATTGTCTCAGACTCATGTGGTAGCAGGTTAATCTTCTAGTTCACATGTGCCTAGAGTTCAGTTTTCAGGTGGTAACTGGGATTAGATGAAGTGATGAGGATTTGCAAGAATAAGAGAACAAATGCAAGCTTCTATGCTTACATGCTTCCTCTGTTCCACTTGCTGATAGCCTCTGACGTGTACCATGAATTACAACAATGCCTGGGAGCTGAAATGCTTATGGCACCATGTTTGTGCTCTTCCTAGGCCTCTGACCCATGGGAAAATCTGGACATCTTTCCTTAGAAATGACACAGCTTGGGGGAGTTTGCAAAAACAACAGAAAATGAACTAAACATACAAGTATATTGTTAATATTATTAGTTTGAGTTAAATTACCTAAATTAGACTTATATCATTCTCTAGATTATTCTGCAATTCACATAATTATATCTGTTTGTTTGCATGCATTGCTGCAATCTTTTACTTTTTCATGGGAGTACTAGAGCTCAGCAGTTGGAGTTTGCTGCTCTGTAGGTTTCTTAGCAGTAGCTACAAGATTTATTGTGTAGAGATCCATTTACTGCAGGACACCTTTGGATAGAGGAATGTGTGGGACTCTACTTTAAAGAAAGTTGGCACAGAAAACTCATTCTCAAGAGCTACTGAAAATCAATTCAATTTGATCCTTACTGTACAATCAGAGAGCAGCAACCTGTGGTTAAAATGGCTGCTTTGGGCAGACGTAACTACTCATCTTGCTGATTCCTGAAACTTGTGGCTTGAAGAAGCTTTCTTGAAGCCAATATGGTGAAAGAACCTGAGGAAGAGGCTTGGGTGCTTGCTGCTCTATGAAGGCCACCATGGTCACCTACCCCTTGAGACTAAGACACAAGATCACTAAGGGAAAGCTAGGCTGTGACTGGCAATGCTTCAGAAGCAACTGTAGTCAGAGCCCTGCTGTCTCTCACAGTACTGCGACTTAGCGAACTTCTTTTGAGAATTGTTTGTGCATAATGCTCACTAAATTTGTTTTATGGCATTTCTATAACTATATTCATTTCATTGTATCTAAAGTA
>JADRCD010207101.1:0-11244 GCA_019843815.1 Montemys delectorum
CAGAGAACTGGACTACAGGCACCTAGATCCTGGTAGCCTGAGAACTGTAAGCAACATGTCTATGCTGTTTAGAAGCTACCCATTTTGAACTATTCTAGGCCTGAAAATCCTAAGACAAGAATGATATCAATAATAACACAACTCAGGTTGACATGAGTGTCTACTGTGTATGGCTGCACTCGAAAGGCCTTCAGACAGCTTGGTTTTTCTCAGTCCTTACCACGGCCTCTCGAGACACCTGCTGTCACCTTCATTACCTTACAGAGGAAACTGACACCCAGCACATGCTAGCAGTTGGCTCCAAATGACAGAACCAGTGAGCTGCCCAGCCAGGGTTTGGACCAAACACTTGGAGGGCTAGTTGTTCTTATTCCCAAGGCATGTGGCTCAAGGGCTTTGCTGTGTTCTCTGCCTCTTCAGGAGCATAAGAGCCATAGAGATTCATTCTCTCTCTCTCTCTCTCTCTCTCTCTCTCTCTCTCTCTCTCTCTCTCTCTCCCACCCCCCCTTCCTCCTCCTTGCCCCTCCTCCCTCCTTTCTCCCCTCCCCCTCATATACCAGCATCCTGGCAGAAGTCATGTCTGAACTTTGTCCTGTCACACTTCTGTGGGCATTCACTGTCAGTGAACACAAGGATGCAAGCCAGGGGTTTGGAGAAGGGAGGGAGAAGGAAAGGACTAGTACAGTAGTGAGGAGCCACTGAAGAGGAACTTCTGCATAAAATGTCACTGCCAGGTGTTGTGTCAGTGATGACAATCATGCCCTGGCCTGTACGCTCAGAATTAGCAAGCAGACTAGAAGGTGCAATTCAGCAGACGCGCATTGTTTTCTACTGTGAAATCAGGCTTGCTTACTTACTTTATTTGTTATTTACTCTCTGTTCTGTTGGAAGTTGATCTCGGTGCCTTGCTCATGCCAGGCACGTCCACTTTATTTTTCTTGAAAGAAGCATGAGATCACAATCTGCTGTGGTCAGAGCAAGCCGTGCTCAGGAGCAACAATGGCTTGGTCAAGTACTTTCTCTTCTTCTTCTGGGTATACACGTGCCTGCTCATTGATGCCTCACCAGTTATAAAAAGGAGCTGACTTCTCTCCTGGCTACATTTGGAAAATGCCACTTTGAGAATACCTTCGTTAAGAACTTTATTTCCACAGTTATAATCTGTTCAAAACTGTGCAAGGGCAGGAAAGCATAAGGGAGCGATCATGACGCGCCACCCAAGCACCACTGGACTTTGTATTCAGTTCGTGTGCACACAGAGTAATTAGAAACAGGCTGCTGTAAGATCTATCTTTCAGGGGAAGGATCCTGAGAGACAAGGAAAGGAACAGAGAGTCATTAACTGCTTTGTAGGATTGTCTTTCTGGGGATGGGAGCCATAGAAACATTCGTAGATTTATTTTACTAGTAAACAAAACACTTCTCAAACTCAATAGCAAGTCGATGGCCCAAGTGTGTTTGTTTGGATTTTTGTTTGTTTGTTTTTTGTTTTGGTTTTTGGTTTTCGGTTTTTCCACTTTAAACTATACTGACCTTTATAGAAGCAAAAGAGCAGCGTTTGACATTTTTGTAGAAATGAAAAAGACAATTTGGCAATTTTAACCAGTTGCTGCATACTGCAACTTGAGCAACTCTTTCCAGACACAAACTTCTTTTAAGCAGGCTTCATATTCCTTTCCTTTTCAAATCACGAGTAAATAAACAACTTTAATCACATGAACCTGTAGCTCATATTGGCCTGAGGTCACCTTTTCCCGTTTTGCTGGCGGTGTGTGTGTGGGAGGGGGGGGAGTAAAGAAAAGACATAAGACAGATGTGGGAAAAGAGAGAGGGAGAGAAGAGTGAGGAGAGAGAGGAGAGAGAGGAAGAGGAGGAGGAGTTGGGGAGGGAGGGGAGAAAGGAGGGGAGACACGCTACCCTTGGAAAGGCAGGATTGCCTTTGACCTAAACTCTATGCACATTTCTGAACTGAACTCAGTTCAATCCAAAAGTGCAGGTCGTGGCTTGGTTCTTCAGACTTCTGGCTCTGACTCTCTCACGACATAAAGAAGAGACACCCCGCCATGAGCTGTGGGGGTGGGAGGCGGGGGTGGGGTGACGGGTTCTTTTAACTTGTATCACATTTTTATCTGATAACTTGACTTCTTGCAACAAAAATAGCCTGTTGTCTCCATCTCAGCCTCTGGACTCCTGGCTATTTTGGGCGGGGATTCCCAGTAGCCTGTTGGAAGGATGGCACTGAGTCAGGTGGAGGGGGGTGGCTGGGAATTCTGTCTGTACTGCCTTCCTGCTGTGGGCAGTCAGTCTTGCACTCTTGGTTTCCAAACCAAGGCTTTTTTTTTTTTTTTTTTTTTTTTTTCACTGAGAATTGAGGGCGAGCATCTGTTGTCCTCCACACCCCTTCTCTACTTTCCTTATCACCTCTGTGCTCCATAGCTCTTGGCTGTTGTTTACACGTACACAGTGCTGAGTGAAGCGGGTGAAGCAGAGCAGAGCTGTTTCTGGCCTGACTCGCACTGGCCTGTTCCTTTTCCCTAGCTGTAAAGGATAAGAAGGTTGGTGCCTGCTCTGAAGCTGTGTTTCTGAGGGATTTGTAGCTCTGTGTTCTGTTCTGGTCCAGAACAAGACCAAGAATCCAGCCTCTCCCTCCTTCTGCCTCAGATCAGCTACAAAAAAAAAAAAAAAAAAAAAAAAAAAAAAAAAAAAAAAAAAGACTTGACATCTTGAGGCCACCGTGGGAGCAGGGGTTGGTTCCAGGCTCAAAAAAGGGGTCAAAGAATTTTAAAAACAACTCTGATATTTTTTTTAAAGAAAAAAAAAAAACACGTAAGTCCAATGTAGAAAATTTGTAAGAGGCAAAGTTGGGAAAATGTCATTTCCTTGAGCCTTGTGGAATATGAGGGAGAACCTGCTAGGAAATATGGGGAACCTGCTAGGAAACCGAGAGGTAGCAAGCTGACAGCCGATGAACTGCCTGCCAGTCAGCTTTAATTGGCCTGAACAACGTGTAAAGGTTGTCCTTAAACATAAGAACATTAACAACCTAGGGCTTTTCACATCAAACTTTGATTTCTAACTTTATGTAAGTCAGAGCATCAGTGGTGTAGCTACTAGTAAGGTACCCACATGTGTTCACCCATGCTCCTATGAGCAACGGTAATGCTACCCACTAGATAAGACACAAGAAAAGATGTGACAGTAGAGTAGGGGTGTTAGAAAGGAAGCAGGGTCAGTGGGTATGAACGGGGAAATTAGCAGATGATAGAGAGTGCATATGATATAAATACAGTATGCACATTTATGAAAATGTGACATGAAATCCAGGATAATATACAATTAGTACATGTTAATAAAACATTCTTAAAAAGAAACTATGGCATATATCCACAGTGGCATATTATTTAGCTATAGGAAAAGAATGAAATGTTGTCATTTGCAGCAACCTTGAAAGAAGCTGGAAGACATTAAAGACATGAAACTAAACAAGACAAACACAGAACTAAGTAACATGGTCTCACTAATATAGACTGTAAAAAAGTTGATCATAGAGAGTGAACACTGGCTGGTCACAATCTGCACCCAGGAACTAAGGCTGTTCCACAGCCCTCTGTACACAGGTTCTGTAAGGAGAGAGCTGGTCTCCCAGGAGGGCTGACACAGACTTACAGTCTCACAGCAGGGACAAGCTCCAGCCAGAGACAGCAAGACCAACTAACACCAGAGATAACCAGCTGGTGAAAGGCAAGTGCAAGAACCTTACCAACAGAAACCAAAGCTATTTGGCATCATTAGAACCCAGTTCTCCCACCACAAGTCCTGGATACCCCAACACACCAGAAAAGCAAGATTTGGATGTAAAATCACATCTCATGATACTGATAGAGGACTTTAAGAAAAACATAAATAACTCCCTCAAAGAAATATAGGAGAACACAGGTAAACAGGTAGAAGCCCTTAAAGAGGAAACACAAAAATCCCTTAAAGAACTGCAGGAAAACACAAACAAACAGGTGAAAGAATGGAACAAAACCATCCAGGATCTAAAAATGGAAGTAGAAACAATAAAGAAATCAGAAAGGGAGACAACTCTGGAGATAGAAAACCTAGGAAAGAAATCAGAAGCCATAGATGCAAACAAACATCACCAACAGAATACAAGAGATAGAAGAGAGAATCTCAGGGGCAGAAGACAACATAGAAAACATTGACACAACAGTCAAAGAAAATGCAACAAGCAAAAAGATCCTAAGCCAAAACATCCAGGAAATTCTGGAAACAATGAGAAGACCAAACCTAAGGATAATAGGTATAGAAGAGAGTGAAGATTTCCAACTTAAAGGGCTAGTAAATATCTTCAACAAAATTATAGACGAAAACTTCCTTAATCTAAAGAAAGAGATGCCCATGAACATACAAGAAGCCTACAGAACATCAAATAGATTGGACCAGAAAAGAAATTCCTCCTGTCACATATAATCAAAACACCAAATGCACAAAACAAAGAAAGAATATTAAAAGCAGTAAGGGAAAAAGGTCAAGTAACATATAAAGGCAGACCTATCAAAATTATACCAGAATTCTCTCCAGAGACTAAAAAAGCTAGAAGATCCCAGGCAGATGTCATACAGACCCTAAGAGAACACAAATGCCAGTCCAGGCTACTATACCCAGCAAAACTCTCAATTACCATAGATGGAGAAACCATGATATTCCATGACAAAACCAAATTTACATAATATCTTTCACAATACACAAATTCAGCCCTTCAGAGGATAATAAATGGAAAACTCCAACACAAGGAGAGAAACTACATCCTAGAAAAAACAATCAAATAATCTTCTTTTAACAAATCAAAAAGAAGATAAACATAATTCCACCTCTAACAACAAAAATAACAGGAAGCACCACTTTTCCTTAATATCTCTTAATATTAATGCACTCAATTCCCCAATAAAAAGATATAGACTAACAGACTGGATACAAAAACAAGACCAACATTTTGCTGCATACAGGGAACCCACCTCAGTGACAAAGATAGACACTACCTCAGAGTAAAATGCTGGAAAACAATTCTCCAAGCAAATGATCCCAAGATATAAGCTGGAGTAGCCATTCTAATATTGAATAAAATCAACTTTCAACCTAAAGTTATTAATAAAGATAAAATTTTTAAAGATGAGAGAGAGAGAGAGAGAGAGAGAGAGAGAGAACAGTGGTGTTACCAAGGCAGGGAAAGGGAAGTAAGGATAAGTAAGGATATATGTTAGTCACTGATAGAATATATTTCAGGAGACTTGGTATATACTGTGCAACATAATGGTAATTTTCAAAATCATAAATTATATTACTTTATACCTAACTTTTAGCTCCTCACAAATATGTCTAAAAACTCTAGGTAATTTTTATGTCTCTATCCCTGTATAGCTTTGGTTTTTGTTTGTTGCATTTAATTCTCTTCTTACAAAAGCCCATCCCAGAGTAACACCAACAAATTTATGACTCCCTAAAATTCAAATCTCTGGTCCAGATCTTTGTGCATGGTTGCACATCTTTGATGGATATTACAATAAAGACAACTCCAAACCTAACAGGTACAGAATAGGACTTGTCTGTGTCCTTTAATCTCCTTATCATGAACTTCTGAGTATTGTTCTTGCTATCTATGAATTCTCCCTCAAACTTTTTACTTCTAACCCCATGTTATCCCTAATCCAGGTCGACCTCACTTCTCCACTCCTGAAACCCACCTTTCCCCAGCCTCTGCCACTGCATTTGAGCCCTCCTTACCTCTCTATCTCCAGCCACATCTGCTCTCCTTCCTCTATATTTAACTTTTCCCCAGTTCCAACCATACTGAACTGTCTTTGCTCTCAAGAACAAAAGGAAACTTGTCTGTAAATGAAAAATTAGGACATGACTACTTCTAGATATGGTGGAGCCTTGTCAAAATTATGTTGGTTTTGAGCCTACTAAACTAAAAATCAAATTTTCATTTACGATGTTTCCAAAGAAAATCACCTTCTCAAATGAACTTTTGAGAAAATAACCAACCAACAACCCTCTATCCTTCCCTGGTTAAAGAAACAGCGGAAAGGCGGCTGTGGCAACAGCAAATCATCCTGGAACTCTAGACAGGAAAGAAGTCTACATTCTTCACTGTACTGAGTGACTTTCATTGATCATAGTATAACCCTAAGACACTGAAATATAAACTGACAGCCACTGAATCATAATTTTAAGAAATAGTATATAAATATATGAATGTATTGTTTTCATTAGCTACACAGACAATTCTTCATAGAAATCTAAAATGTTTTCCTATATTTTAAGGATTATTGATATCATAAATATTGAGATTTTTGTGATATAACATCCCCCTGTTTTTATTTTCCCTACCATTACAACCTAAGTGTAAGTTTGTAAAACATGCTTTCTCCCATAATGTTGGCAACATTGAATTCAAATCATGAACTACTCTGTTTATGAAAGATATGCAAGGCTTTGTAAGGGAACCAAAAATTTGAATAAGGGCTTTAACTCTTTAATTTTAGAAATTTTCTTTCATTACATACAGTTATTGCCTTACATATCTTAAAACATTATTAAAAGGACAAAATTGTTGAATATGGCATACTTTTCCATGTAGTTTTAGAGTTCTTAAGTCCATATGTGCATGAGTGTGCACACAGATACACACATGCACATCCACAAATGCCCCCACACACCATTGTACATACTATGAGTGACTTTGTTCCAAGTTAACAACTTATAACAACTATACTTACAAACTCCATGCCCTTATTTACTTAGAATTGACCATGGGAACAGATGACAAAGAGAGAACATCAATTTAAGGATTGTTCAATTTCTAGGAAAACCTGAATTAATGAATGGCTTCAGGTGTGTGACACATTTGAGGAGTCAGTGAGTCTGCAAAGCTCAGAACTTCTTCACAACTTTTTGCCCCCAGGTTTTTAAGCTGTGTCAAGTTAACCTAAAGTAAGCCTGCATGCCCAGTGGGTTAATTTTTGTTCTATTCGCTGCTTACCAAATTCTACAGGTGGACAGTCAACTATTGCATGTTAACTCAATGACTGAATCAGGACTGATAGTAGAGAATTTAAATTGTAGATCGTCCCCATATAAAGGAAGCTGGCCAAAATGTGAGTTTTGTTTAAAGTGGGGCAGGGGAGCATTTGACAGGTATATGACATGAACTGGCATAGTATGGATAATGCTGGGCCCTTGATAGGCAATTGCTAGTTTGCCATGAAGTCCTTAACATTTCTATGGTTGGTGAGGGGTGAGAGGGTGGGGAGGGTGGGGGCTAGGGGTAATGATATAAAGAAAGATGCTGGCTCAGCACACCCACTCAGGAAGGTTGAGGTTTGGTCTGTTGCTATGTACTGTGATGCTAAATTCTGTACCTGAAGGGAAGATCTAGGCCTAGGAGTAAATTTTCCTGTTTACAAGCTTTTGTTATGCAAACCTTGTTCCTTGATTTAAAACTATTGGTTAAATAAATTGGCTACCACCAATTACCAGAGAAATTAGAGGGAGGTGGGTTTGGAGTGACCTGGTTGAGGGAAAGAGATGAGAGGAGAAGGAAGACAGAGGGGAGATGGACTGTGAGCATTTGGCCTGGAGAAATAGCAAGTATCTGGGGTAACACCCCGGGGGAGGTAGCCAGGCCAGCAGTTAAAAGAGTAGATGAGGGGTAATAGTCAAAGCCACAATAACGGCAGTCTCATTTATGTGTGAGCTAGTTGGGGATGGACTTAAATTGGTTGTACTACTCAGGAGGCAGAAGCAAACCAGCCCGGTCACGGACAAAGTAGAATCCAAGATCACCCTAGCAACTGCTCGCTCTAAACCCAACCTTCTGCCTAAGCTAGTATTGTTTTATGCTTACACAAGAGCCTCACAAATTTAATAAGTTTCAGAAGATCCACAGAAATTGTAGTTTTAAGCCAAGATTGACTACTTCCTTCTGAGCGTTAAGATTTACTATTTAAAAAACTACTTAAAAAAAAAAGTCTTTTGGTCTGTTCCTCTTTCCTTTTTGTTGATGAGCATAAGCTTAGTTTGCCTCAAAGTTTTATATTTTTTAATGAAAATATGTGCGGTTTCTTCAAGTTCTGCTGGCAAGTACTCTCGAAGGCAGCTATAGAATCTTTGTTTCACTAATAAGAAAACTGGGACAAAAAAGATTTGTTGTTATTTATCCCTACTAAATAATTTGTCATCAGATGTCAGCTTATTAAGATTGTAGCAAATAATATTGCCATAATATAAATAAGATCCTACAATATTATTAATTTGAGGTTATTGTTTATACCTGTTTTATATGGCATCTCTAAGTGTGGCATCAACAAGGTCATAGCATAAGGAATATTTACCTGCTGTTAAAACTTTTTTGGACCTTACCAATTGAACTGGCAAGTTTTTTGGTAGTGTTGACAGGAGTGGAGCCCTGCCACAACTGGCCCCTGAAGTATGGCACTGAAGGATCTAAGATCATGAGTCAGGCTACCCTCCTTGCCTAAAGATACCCTCTGATCAGTGTATTGTGCATTTTAGTCACCTGTCACCAGCCTCTCTGTGCTGTGTTCTGCCCAGCGGTAGCAGTTGCATGTGAAAAGACACCCCATTTACTTTGTCCTCTGTGTCTGTTTTTGACAACATAAAAAGTATGTCATGCCTGCAGAACAGACTCTTCTTCTTCCGTCTGCCACGCACCAGTGGCTGTCTTCTGCTCTGACTTGCTAACAGTTCCTTGCTTGCTTTTCTGGTCATTCTTCTTGAATGTTCTCTAGAAGTTTAATCATGAGCACTCTGCTCTTTAGTCTGTACAGTTTTTCCAAAAAAAACAAAACACCAAACACTCTTCGTGCATCTCACTACACCCACACAGCTTGGCTATCTCTACCACACAGCTGTCTTCCACAGGTAGGCCTCTCACCTTACTTATTCCCCTCTCCTCCAGTCTGGTACTTAAAATATGATACATATTTTCACTTCAAACATGCAAGCAGTTTAGCTTGTTTTCACAGCCAACTGATCACCTCTGGCATCTCCACTGGTACCAGGTTATTTAGATTCCTGGCTCATCTTCAGAGCAACACTCTTCTTAGGTCACCTGCGGCTGTCTAGTTGAGGTTACTCCACAGAATGATTAAGTAGGAGCCAGCATACTAACTTTTAAGGTCCTGTTTTCAAAATGTCAACTTGAAGGATGATAATGAATTGATTCAGGCTAAGTTCATGATGACTGCAATCCTAGCACTTCGGAGGCTGAGATGGGAGGACTGTACATTTGAAGCAGGTCTGGGCTACATAGGAATTTCCAGGCTAGCCTTTTTAGTTAGACCCTGTCTGTCTTTGTTACTGTTTTAATGCTGTGAAGTGACACCAGGACTAAGGCAGCTTATAAAAGAAAGCATTTAATTGCTGGATTGCTTACAGTTTCAGAGGGTCAGTCCATGATCGTCATAGTGGTAGCGTGCTGACAAGCAGCCAGGCATAGTGCTGAAGCAGTAGCTAGGAGCTCATATTCTGATCTTCAGCTAGGAAAGGGTTGGTGGGGGGTGGGGGAGGGGAGAGTTTGGCCCTGATCAAGCCTGGGGCTTTTTTTTTTTTAACATTTCAAATTATTTTTTTTAATTAGGTATTTTCTTTATTTACATGTAAATTTCTCCTTTCCCAGTTTCCCCTCCAAAAAACAAACAAACAAAAACAACAAGAACAAACCCCTGTTGCCTCCCCCCTCCCCATGCCTGCCACCCTACCCTCTCCCACTTATTGGCCCTGGCATTCCCCTATACTGGGGCACAGAACCTTCACAAGGCTGAGGTCCTCTCTTTCTATTGGTGATCGAATTTGCAATCCTCTACTATATACATGCTGCCAGATCAGTCCCACCATGTATAGTCCTTGGTTGGTGGTTGAGTCCCTGGGAGCTCTGAGGGTACTAGTTAGTTCATATTGTTGTTCGTCCTAAGGGGCTGCAAGCCCTTCAGCTCCTTCGGTCCTTTCTCTAGGTTCTTCATTGGGGACCTCAGTTCAATGGATGACTGTAAGCCTCTACATCTGTATTAGTCAGGTATTGTCAGAACCTCTCAGGAGATAGCTATATTTAGACTGGCTTGTCCTTCCTTCAGTCTCTGCTCCATAGTTAATCTCTATAACTTCTTCTGTGGGTATTTGGTTTCCCCTTTTAAGAAGGAATGAAATGTCCACCTTTTGGTCTTCCTTCTTCTTGAGTTTCTTGTGGTTTGTGGGTTGTTCTTCCTGTATTCCAAACTTCTGGGCTAATAACCACTTATAGGAGAGTGCATACCATGTGTGTTCTTTTGTGATTGGGTTACCTCACTCAGGATGATATTCTCCAGATCCATCCATTTCCCTAAGAATTTCATACATTCATTGTTTTTAATAGCTGAGTAGATGTACCACAATTTCTGTATCCATTCCTCTGTTGAGGGACATCTGGGTTGTTTCCAGTTTCTGGCTATTATAAATAAGGCTGCTATGCTATGGTGGAACATGTGTCCATATTACATGTTGGAGCATCTTTTGGGTATATGCCCAGGAGTGGTATAGGTGAGTCCTCTGGTAGAATTATGTCCAATTTCCGGAGGAACCGCCACACTGATTTCCAGAGTGGTTGTACCAGTTTGCAATCCCACTAGCAATGAAGTAGTGTTCCTCTTTCTCCACAACCTCTCTAGCAAGTGCTGTCACCTGAGTTTTTTATCCTAGCCAATCTGACTGGTGTGAGGTGGAATCTCAGAGTTGTTTTGATTTGCATTTTCCTGATGACTAAGGCTGTTGAACATTTCTTTAGGTGCTTCTCAGCCATTCAGTGTTCATCAGTTGAAAATTCTTTGTTTAGCTCTGTACCCCATTTTTTAATACGGTTATTTGGTTCTCTGGAGTCTAACTTCTTGAGTTCTTTATATACATTGGATATTAGCCCTCTGTCAGATATAGGGTTGGTAAAGATCTTTTCCCATTTTGTTAGTTGCCGTTTTGTCCTATTGACAGTGTCTTTTGCCTTACAGAAGCTTTGCAACTTTATGAGGTCCCATTTGTCAATTCTTGATCTTAGAGCAGAAGCTATTGGGGTTCTCTTCAGGAAATTTTCCTCTGTGCCTATGTGCTCGAGGTTCTTCCCCACTTTCTTTTCTATTAGTTTCAATGTATCTGGTTTGATGTGGAGGTCCCTGATCCACTTGGACTTGA
>JADRCD010207102.1:0-21827 GCA_019843815.1 Montemys delectorum
TGAGTCTGAGGCCAGCCTGGTCTACAGATCTATAGGATAGCCAGGACTACATAGAGAAGCCCTGTCTTGAAAAAAAATAATTTAAATATAAATTTTAGAACTTGAAGAAATATTCTAAAGAAATTTTTGTCCATAAGGAATGGCACTATTAGGGGGTGTGGCCGTGGGACAGGTGTGGCTTTGTTGGAGAAGGTGCATGACTAGTGGCCTGGCTTTGAGGTCTCAGATGGAACTGTGATATTATATTTCTAAAATTGTTGGATAGATGAGGACTAAGAGATAAAATATTCTGATGACCTCAGCACAAAAACAAATAAAGGTATAGACCAATACCCACCAGCATTATCATCTTTACAACATAAGAGATAAAAACATTTTCTAAAATTTCCAAAAAAAAAAAAAACCAGAAAAATAATCAGCTAAAAAAACCAAAACAAATAAAACCCAAACAAACAAGAATAAAAACAACATCAAACTTTTTAAAAAAGCAACCCAACATCACAGAACATTAAAAGACAGCCCTGGAATACCATCTCAGTTCTGAAAGAAAATGTTTTTCATCTAAAATTCTGTATTTCAATAAGTTATCAGCCACATTTCAAAAGGATGTAAATATTCAACAGCCCAAGAAATTCACCCCCTGGCATCCTTTCTTAGAAAGTTATTGGAGGGATGGACACCGTAGAGTTAGGTGATAGCCCAGTGTGGAATAGATGGCATTTGGGAAATAAGGTATCTGACGCAAGAAGACAGAAAAGGAGCAGTCAAAGGCGGTAAACTGAGTCCTCCAAAGCACAGAGTAGAGTCCTAGAGTGGCCCAGCCATGTGCATGGAGAAAGCATGACGTTCTTACAAGCATACCTATAGGATGTAGAGTGGAAGTCAAACCACTGAGCTTGAACGCATAGAAAATAGTTACAGGCAGAACTATGTACATATCTTAAAATCTAAGTACTTATACATTAAAAGTATATTTAGAAATTAAGTCAATAAAAAGTCAATAATCAATTCGGGGTAGGAGTGGGCGACAAAAATTATATAAAAAACAAAAGATCCATGATCTCAGTGTGCAGTAAATTGATTCATCAGTAAATAGGATTCATTTAATAATTAATATGTAAACACATACTGAATGAACAACAACAAAAAATTATGTCAAGACACAAAAGGAGGTGAAGGTCAGGGGTAGAATCATTCAAAAGAATAGAATTAAATTCTCATCTATCAAAGAAGAAAGCCTATGTACAGCTTATAAAAATGGTAAATCAAGATACAGCAATTTGAGCACAATTTTAGAAATATAATATCACAGTTTTAGAAATATAATAGCATCAGGCGTTGGTGCACAACCTCCTCCAACTTAGCTTCAGGGAATCTGGTGCCCTCTACTGGCCTCTGGAGGCATCTGCACACACATGGTAAACACACATAAATAAAATAAAAATAAATCTTAAAAATAATATATGAGGGCTGGAGATAGGGCTCAGAAGTTAAGAACACTAACTGCTCTTCAAGAGGATGTGGGTTCAAATACTAAAAGAAATTATAGCAGCTCACAACTGTCTATAATTCCAATTCCCTCACACAGACATACATTCAGGCAAAATAGCAATGGACATAAAATAAGAATAAATAAATCATCTTTAAATATTTATTTATTTATTTTATGTATATGAGTACACTGTAGCTGTCTTCAGACACACCAGAAGAGGGCATCAAATCCCATTATAGGTGACCGGGAGCCACCATGTGGGTGCTGGGAATTGAATTCAGGACTTCTGGAAGAGTGGCCAGCACTCTTCCAACTGATGAGCCATCTCTCTAGTCCCAATAAATCATTTTTAAAAAGATATATTTAAGTATGTTAAACAATGGCCTGGAGAGATAGATGGCTTGGAGGCTCTTCCAGAGGTCCTGAGTTCAGTTGCCAGCAACCACATGGTGGCTCACAACCATCTGTAATGGGATCGGACGCCCTCTTCTGGCATGAAGGCATACATGCAAATAGAACATTCATGTACATAAATAAGTAAATTTTTTAAAATATATAGAATATGTATACATAAATATATACATATGAATAATGGAAATGAGCTATGTTTATGTGACTGCCTTTGGGAACTTTAAAGGATCAATAAGATAAGTACTAATTTCTAAACTCTGTATACATAGTCTCTGGTTTAAATTAAACTTTTATTCAAAGCTGATATTCCTCACACATCATCCACCTTAGCTCTTCAAGGTACGGGATCAAATGGTGATTTAAGATCAAAGCCTAACTGAAATAAATAATGTACATTTAGTTCAGTGTTCATAGAGACCTCTTGGGAGACCTAACTCAGATTGGGTTATGGAGATAGCTCAGTGACAACCCCTATAAAGATGGAAATAGAAATAAACCCATAAAGTTATTCTCTGACCTCCATATGCACACATCTACACACATATATCATGCACATACATGTGCCAAGCACATAACAATAGTATAAAGAAAAAAGATTCAAAGACTAAGAAGTCTGATTTTCAATCAGGCAAGGGGGTTCATATCTATAATTCCAACTCTTGGAAGACTGAGATAGAGGATAGTGAGTTCAAAGCCAGCCTGGGGTCTATAACAAGACTATCATAAAAAGGATGTGAAGGAAGATCTATGCTAGAGATATAACCCACCACGTGGCCTTAGGTTTGATTCCCAGCACTACTGAGCAAGACAAGGAGGAGGAGGAAGAAGAAGAAGAGGAGGAGAGAGGAGAGGAGGAAGAAGAGCACCATTTGATTTCATCTCTCAGTTCAGATATTCCAGGCGTTTCTCAAACTATTCAGACAATTAGGACTTTAAGATGGTTGTTTTTAATGTCAACTTGTCACAAATTAGGATCACCTGAGAAAGGTCTTCAACTGATGAATTGTACTGATTGCCTTAATGGATGTGGGGAACCCCATCTTAGGTGTAGTGGCATCATTGGATAACAGTGCAGACGACAGGGCAGGGAGGGGAATGGTGCCCACTTGATCACGTGGCTGCCCCTTTGCTGCTGAGTTGATTCATCTTGTCGCTGCTGCTGCTGCTGCTACTGCTGCTGCTGCTTCCTCTGTTTCAATCCTTGACTAAGGACTGGCGACTCTCCAAGAACTTATCAGGTTTGAACAACCCAGATTAGGAGGACTATGGAGGTACCTGGTCTCAGAGACTGAGCAACTGCTGGGTTCCCAGCATCTCAGGTGTGAGGCAACTTGTTACTATTTTGACATAGCTAATTTAATAAGTTATATATCTGTACATATTTGTGAATACAGATGCCACAATAAACAAACATCCCAATAGCCTACTTGATGAACTTCTATCTAATATTTAATAATCAGCCATTGCCTCCTCTTGGAAGCTCTTCCAGATATCTCTTCCCCAGAGTTCTTGCACCCAGTTTGGTCTGATCCTGACCTGCACCCATATTTCAGCTATGCATGAACTATCTCTCCAGCTACTTTGTGACCATTTATGTAGCCATCAGCTCATGAAACGTATGTTACAGGCTAAACAGTCACAAAATTTTAGTGGCTCAACACACAAATGCTTAACTCTCTTTTTGCTCAATGCAACTATGCCTTTTCAATGTGGGAACTTGCTGGAAGCCTGGTGCTACTCTGGACATGCCCCCATCTCCTGACAGAGAAAAGAGAAAATTAAGGAAGAACCATGAAATGTCCCTGAAGGCATCCAATCAAAAGTGACACAGCATTGCTGCTGAGAGTTCATTGGCCAAAGCAAGCCCACACAATGATAACTATTTATATTTGCACCCATAGACTAGTGCAGCAGTAGGTACTCAGCCCTAAATGGGCTATCTATGTCAACACACCCCCCCTCAAACCTGAGAGAGCTTTGTGTGTGTTGTGGGGGATGCAAATGCTGGAGAAATCCTGTGAACTGCTATTTTCTGGACATGACATGGCCCTTGCACACATAAACTCACCTACACATAATCAGGCTAACAAGATCAGTCGATACTCCAGCAGGCACCACTAATTGGACCCGGTGGGTTATTTTTTTAAAAAAATGGAGAGGACATAAAGATGCGAGAGGGGAGTGTTGGGGAATTGAAAGGGAAATATGATCAAGGTATACATGTACAAAATTATCAAAGGATAATTAAAGGATTTAAAAAATCCAGCACAGATGCAGGATGCAGGAGGCTCATGAGATCCATCCTTAGCCTGGGATCTATCTCCAGTAGTTGGCTACTGGGGAGGGAGAGTCATTTTCTTTGGCTATGTGGCCACTGGTAGGTTGCTCAAGCTCCAGTGGGTGGCCCCATACCCATGCACGTTCTGACAGCAGGTTTTGGGGTCAATGGGTTATGAAGAAAACAGGAGACATGAAGTTGGAAGAGAAACGTGTTGGGGCAGGCTAGATGAGTGGGTTGAAGAGAATTTGGGGAGGATATAATCAAAATACATTGTATTCATATACAAAACTCTCAAAGAATGAATACATAGAGATGGGGGAGAGGGAGAGGGAAGGAGGGAGAAAGAGAGAGAGGAGAGAATAAAGGTTGGGGAACAGTGAGATATCTCAGTGAGTAAAGACACAACACCAAGCCTAATGACCCAAGTTTGATCCCTGGAACCCACATTGTAACAAAGAGAGAACTGGTACACACTGTATCCTACCCTCCACAATCACACTGTAGCATCCCTACCAAATAAATCAAAGTAAATAAGTAGGTGTACTTTAAAAATAAGATAAAGAATGGCTGAGGAAGACATCTGACATGGACCTCTGGCCTCCACATGTGCATGAGCAGAGGCATGCACACATGCACAGACTCAAGGGAACAAGTACATGCTACATAAGTACACAGAGAAATTTAGGGCCACCCTCAGTTACAGAACAGGCTAGTGTGGGCCTGCCTGAAAAGACAGAGATGTAAGAGGAGTTAGGACATGTATCAGAGGGCATCATCCCTGAGCTCACAACATGAGGAAAATCACCAGTCACCCATGAGGATACCAGAGTGCCAGGTATGCCCCTGAAGCCATTCCTTCTTTCTGAGCACAACCCAACTGAGTGCAAAAGCACACTTGCAAGGAGCAAATCCTATTATCCAACAGTACTCTGCAGGGAGAGTCATAATAAGCTCATCCATAAACATGATTGACTAACTTTTAATTTTATGTGTATGTTATATGTGTACATGCATGTGTATATGTGTGCATGTGTGTGAGTGCCTTCAGAGGCCAGAAGAGGGTGTTAGATCCACTGGAGCTAGAATTTACAGGGAGTTATGAGCCATCTATGAGGGCTGGGAATGGAATTCTGAGGTCCTTTGCAAGATCATCTTAATCACTAAGATGATCCATCTCTCCAGCCCCGAGCCCATATATTTTTAAGTGACTTAAAAGAGAGACTTTCAAAAGCCCCAAACACAGAGCCACAGTAAGAAGGAAATGCAAATCAGCCAGATTGATCAGTGCATACTGTATACACATATTGAAATGCCATGCTGTACCTCATAAATATGTACAATTATTATGTGTTAATCAAAAAATTAAAATCTTTAAGGAGATGGAAATGTTTGTCAGACTGATTTGATCATCCCACACTGTATACATGTATTAAATTATCACACTGCACTCCATAAATTTGTATTACAATTAAAATAATAATTACTGTGTGTGTGTGTAGTGTATTGTGTGTATGTGTGTGTGTGTGTGTGTGTGTGTGTATTATACACTTGTTCATCTGGGTATGTGGAGGCCAGAAGTCAACACTGAATTTCTTCCTCAATTACTCTCCATTTATTTATTTATTTATTTATTTATTCATTCATTCATTCATTCATTTAAGATGGGGGCCTCTCACTGAACCAGAAGTTTATTGACTGAGCCAGGTTGACTGGCCAATGAGCTTCAGGCACCTCCTGTGTTAACTGACCCCCATTCCAGCTCTGAGGTTACAGACACACACTGCACCTGGCTTTTACAGGAATCCTGGGGATCCAAACTCAGGTTCTCAGGTCAGCATATCAGGTACTTTACTGCCTGAGCCATCTCCCCAGTCAATGACTACTTTTATTTGTTTATTGATGTTATTATCTTTAAACAGGGTCTCACTATGCAGCCCCAGCATACCTGGAACTTGATATGTAGACTAAGCTGGCCTTCAACTCACAGAAATCCTCCTGCCTCTGTCTCTCAGGTTCTGAGATTAAAGGTGTGTGCCACCATACCCAGCCAATAGTTACTTTTTAAAGACCAGGGTATGAACTCCCTGATTCCTTGGGTCCCTTCCAGCTCTGACCTCTCAGGAGTTGTTATGGGACCCCTAGCCTGGAAACAGCAGTGCCTACCTCCCCACCTGCCAGCTTCTCTTAGGCACAGCATCTAGGCCTACGACTTGGGGGAAAAAAAAACAGTTCTTGAGTCATGTCACGTGCTACATGAATATCTAGAGGGTAAAAATCCATCCATGTCAGTAAAATAAAGTGAAACTATTTCAAACACGACTAAGTTCTCAACAAAGATGTTAAATGGCAAATGCATTTTCAAATGAGCCATTTCTGTTTTTAAACACATCATTCCAGTCGCAGGGAATCTGCAGTTACACAAAAGCTACTTGTCACATGAAATCCAGAGGGGTGACTACGCATCTGAATATGTTAACCCTGAGTTCAGGTTCACAGCCTTTCTACTCCAGAAACCTGCCTGTCATTGTTCCGAGCAGGGGCCTCCTGTTGGTACTTTTGGGGACTTGAAGCATCAGTCCCCATCAAGGTGCAACTGTTTGTCCTCACGCTTCTGGATTCATAAAGCTGGGCTTTAGTTTTTAAAGGTTGGGGTGGGCGCTAAATGAAAAAAAGTTTAAGGAATCTTGTGACTAGCAGACCAACGTAACTCAGAGAATTGTTTAGCAGATGCTGGGTGCTGAGGCCTGCTGTTCTCATTGTCAGAAGGCAAATGCTGAGGTAATCCTGTGTGATTAGGGAAACCTGTACCTTTAAGTTCCACCCTCGAGCCACAGACACCGGCTACAGTGTCCACCCCACTGGAAGACAACGGTGACCTGAGTTCAGTGGGTTTTTTTTTTTTTGTTTTTTTTGTTTTTTTTTTTTTTGACAGAGGTGAGGATTTGTTCATGTATTACATGAGAATATTAATTTAATTGGTTTTCTTTAAGGCTTTTGTAACAACGGCAGTGATAGTTACAGAAGAGGGAAGATGGCTCATGCTTAGTTAAAGAGATCTGGCCTTCTCTTTTTTTTTTTTATTCAGTTCTTTTTTTTTTTTAGATATTTTCTTTATTTACATGTAAATTTTCCCTTTCCCAGGTTCCCCTCCAAAAAACAAACAAACAAACAAACAAAACCAACAAGAACATACTTCTTTTGCCTCCCCCCTCCCCATGCTGAGTGATGTAACCCAATCACAAAAGATCACATATGGTATGCATTCTCTGATAAGTGGTTATTAGCCCAGAAGTTTGGAATACAGGAAGAACGACCCACAAACCACAAGAAACCTAAGACGAAAGAAGACCAAAAGGTGGACATTTCATTCCTTCTTAAAAAGGGGAACCAAATACCCACAGAAGGAGTGGCAGAGATTAACTATGGAGCAGAGACTGAAGGAAGGACAAGCATATAGCTATCTCCTGAGAGGCTCTGATAATACCTGACCAATACAGATGTAGAGGCTCACAACCATTCATTGAACTGAGTACACGGTCCCCAATGAAGGAGTTAGAGAAAGGTTCTATGGAGTTCAGTGTTTTTATGCCACATTCTTTACGTAAGCTAGCCTGTAACCACCACGGACACTCTGGAAACCACTGTTGCTATCATCTCAGCTTTATGGTGAGACTGTCAATTACATAGATGCAAACTGACCTGCCCAAGGTCACATATTAAGTAGCAGAAACTGTTTTTGGACCCAGGCAGTCCGGCTCCAGAATGTATCCTTTTTTTTTTTTTTTTTTTTTTTTTTTTTTTTAACTGTGCAACCCAAGTTAGTGCCAACAGCCTACAAACAGAGGGCAGGCAACGGTTCAGGGCCACGGGTTGTTCTAGCACTGGACACTATGTCCAGAGTGTATCCTAATAGTCCCTAAGTTAAAGAACTTTCCCCGCCCCTGCCCTCACACCAGCCTGGGAGACAGTGATGTCCACCCTGTAACTGTGGGTACCATGAACAAGATAAATGTAGCTTTGGCACAGTAGGAAGGCTAAATTTCCTGTCTGCCTCCATCCAGGATCTGACTGGGTACCCTCCTGCACGGTAGGGGAGGGGAGGGGTGTAAGGAAAGGTAGCCTATTTTAAGAACAGCAGGGTCCTGCTTCTCGTGGCCACTCCATCCCTAGGCAAGGCTCTTTCCTGTAAAGACCAATCAATACTGCCCCATCCCACATCCCCACCTTTTCTGCATCTCTGTCTATAACTGCTATCGATTACAGCCAAGCAGGGAAGCAAATGCCAAAATATATCCATCAGCCCAGTCGCCAAGGTGGCAAGGAGACTTATTAAGGCCAATACACCTTCTTCTGCTTTCCTGCCTGGGTTAGCTTCCTCTGCCCAGGGGCCATTTCTTTTGGAAGGCCTCCAAGAACTTTGCAGACATGATCTGACGGCTGGTGGAATTTCCTCTATTTGGGGAAAATTTAAACCCAGAGAAGGAGCAAGAACAAGTCCCCTAGTGAGAAGATGAAAACCAGGTGTGTGAAAATGTGTGCTGTGTCTGTGGGGCGTGTGTATGGAAATGTGCAAGGACCTGTTTGTTTAAAGAAAAACCCTAGGTCTTAGTCACATCTCAGAAACATTTGGTAATTATCGCTGAAATTTTTACAAATCAATTCCTTCTGGTCCTTTAATGTCCTTCACTAAGTGGCTTAATTGTAAAATTTCACTTTATAATTGGGTTCATTTTAATGCAGAAAGAGGTAGATTTGCATAAGCAAATGACAAACAGTTAACAAAACCTATTAACAGAAAAACAAGGTTCCGAAGAGCCACACACCTGGGTTGTCAGCATGGACTGGAAACCTGTGCAGACTCCCAGTCCAGGCCATCTTGACATCCCTGACCCTGACTAAGGCAGGGAGTGCTGGGCCAGGGAAATATCCCAGGGAGGAGAGGTGGGCGAAACAAGGAAGGATTTTTGGTTTGCTAATGAAAGCCCAGAGGTGTTTTCCTTGCAAGGAAACTCAGTGGGTTTTAAAGACCCACCAGTCTTAGACAGCTCTTTGATTACTCCTGTTGCAAGACAAAATAGAGTACTGGCTTCAGAGACTGACTTCCAACCTCCCTCCACTGTACCACTAATGACCAAAGACTGCTGTGCCTCAGTTTCCTCTGCTGCACAATGAGGAAGCTACACTAGGTCCCATTGGAATAGCTATGTTTCAGAACCCTTGCCATCACTGCTCATTCACCCACCTACAAATGCTCCTCTTTATCAAGCCTTATGTGCAGGTTTTATAGACATGACAGAATCACAAAACCAGAGTGTTATCTGGTAGGACGCAAGGGTCTAAAGTACAACCCTACCTTTGACCTTCAATGTGTCTTCTAGTTGAGACAGGATCTTAAAGGAAGTTGTAAGGGTGGGGCTGTGATCCAAGAAGACTGGTGTCTGTATAAGAATTAGAAAAGATGAACTGGGTAGGCATAGCAGTCTTGACTTTAATCCCAGCTGTCGGGAGCCTGATCTACCTAGGAAGTTCCAGGACTGCCAGAGCTACATAGTAAGACCCTGTCAAAACAAAACAAATACAAAAACAAAAAACAAAAACAAAACAAACAAACAAACACCACAAACAAACGGAAGAGGTGGTTATTTCTCCCCTGTCCCCAGTCCAAACAGGAGAAGAAAGTAGCCATCTACAGGCCAAAAGGAGGGTTCTCAGGAGAAACTAACCTAACTAACACCTTAACTTTGGACTACTAGCTTCTGGAACCATGCAAATACTAATTCCTGTTGTTGGGGCTTTGTTGGATTAGCACACTAACAAGAGCGAAAGGGAGCAAGCACAGTGATATGGGGGGGTCAGGTTAGGGTTCTGCCAGGCTTCAATAGGGAAGGTTTCCCATAGATGCTGCTGTCAGAGGTGAGGAGGGGGAATACTGGATCGGACACCAGCAAGAGAAGATGCAAAGGTGAGAGCTTTGGGTCCACTGGGAAGGACTGAGCTCATTTGGTCTCAATGCAGCTGAAAGGGTCAGAGGAAGCGATGCCAGAATGAAGAAGGGTGTGGGTGGGGGCTATGAGCAAATATGCCTCAAAGGCCAGCAAGCTGCTAGAACTTTAATGCTTGAGCTTTATCCCATGATGCTTCTGCTTCTGATAAATAAATGCCAAGGTGGGTTGTGCAGGTGAAGAGAGCCAGACAGCGGCTCTTGTCCCCAGGATGGTAAGCCTGCATGTCCCTCCTGGGCAGGCTTTGCTTGTTCAAACAAAGCCTTCCTTCTTACCTTTCTACACATTTTCTAGGAGAGCCTCTCCTTTAGGTACATGCCTTCAGTTTGACAAAAATCCCCTTGTTTCTTATTAATAACCTCTAGCGTTTATTGCCTTAGTTAATGCCAACCAAGCATGAGGCGTTGTTTTAGGGGCTTTATGTGAATTAGCTCTTTTAATCCTCACATCAACATTATGAAGTAGATTCTATTAACTCCAGTTTATGGATGAGGAACCTGAAGCACCAGAGATTAAGTCACCTGCACGGAGCTGCTCAACTAACAGAGAAGCCAAGGTTAAAACCCTGGGGCAGCCTGACAGTCTGACTTGGTGTGGTCAGAAGAGAGAAACAGGAATGGAGGGAGGGAAGAAAGAGGTAGGGAGGAGAGGAGGGAGGGAGGGAGGGAGGAAAGGAGGGAAGGATGGAGGGAGGAAGGAAAGGAGGGAAGGGTAGCGGGAGGGAGGGATGGCGGAAGGGAGAGAGAGAAGAAGGAAGGGACAGAGACATAGAATAGAGACATAGAAATAGAGAAATGGAGACTGAGACTGGAGCTTGGCTAGGCACCTCTAGCTAAATTTTGAGTACTATAGCCAGGATGAGAACTGTGATCTTTCTGATTCCAGAATCTGGGCTCCTACCCACTTGGAAGTGCTGTCTTTTGAGGCACTGGTGAAGAAGCAGATGGCTTTGATAGCTCCTCAGGAAGTAGATTAGATAGGCCTGTCATGAGGTCGTTGAAGAATAAAGGAAATCAAGGAGGCCAGCCAAGCATTCATCACCCTGCAGCACTTTCCCCTTACACATTCCGTTGTTTCGCTCATTCATCAGATGCTTATTCTGCGTCTGCTGTGTCTTGGGCACCGGGTTGAGAAAAGCAAGCAGAGGGAAGCAAGTGATTGCTAAGAATGACCGTGGTATACACCAGCCGTCTAGATAGCACGTTTCATAAATAAATAAACAGAACAAATTATTAGAGTGTGACTACATCTATAGATCAATATGTTCCTCTTCATCTACTTATAAGTTCTTATAAAGAAGACAGCCTACCCCTGCCTGCAGAAATCACTGCTCCCATCACTGTAAAGGTGATGCCGATAGAGCTAGGCAGAAAGGATGATGGGAGCATCCTGGAAGAGCATCCTCAGAGCTTCCCAGAAAGAACGTGATGGATGCCTGTACTCCTGGACCACAGAGCCACCGCATTAGAACGGTCAACACTGAAAGGCTTTCAACAGATGAGCAAACTTAGCGGGAACAAGCTGCTCCAGGAAACATCACATCGTAAGACCACGCAGATTCGAGTCCTGTCGAAACCTCCTTTGTCTCCGACATGGCTTGCCCTATGTTTACACAGGCAGCAGGTGGCTGATATTTTACTGCCAATAGTGCAACAATCATTACAGCCTCCATACCAGCCTTCTGGCCTTTGTGAGTACAGTTGTGGCAAACAATGAAGAAGGAACAGGAAAGAGGAATAAGAGAAGTCATGTAGTTCGTCGCGGTCTCTGGTTGGTATACCTGTAAAAATTCTAAATCTCCTTGACTCCCTTTCTCAAACCCACTTCCTAGCCACAAGTCTTAAGTTTTGAAATACAGATTGCTTTCCACAGCGCTCTCTCTCTCTCTCTCTCTCTCTCTCTCTCTCTCTCTCTCTCTCTCTCTCTCTCTCTCTCTCTCTCTCTCTCCTCTCCCTCCCTCCCTCCATCCCTCCTTCTCTCTCTCTCTGCTGCCTGCTCTACCGACTCTGCATGTTTTCGACAACTATTTCATCTGCAGATTCTTTTCTCCACTGATGTGGGATAAGCCCCACAAAATCCCCCTCAACGGCTAAGGGGTTGCAGTTCTACTACCAGCCAGCAGGGGACAGTCCTGCTTCGAGTCTCTGTCCGGCCCAACCGGCCCCAACCCCCAGCCCAGTCACAACTCCTTAGAGATGCAAATTGAGAGGCAGCCTTCCTATCCAGAGAGGGCTGCTAATTCTCCGACGAGTATGCAGATTTTCATCTTGCCTTTGCTTGGGTTTATTTGTTTTACTTTGCAATAAATTTAATACAGACTCCCTGAAGCAGAGAGGCAGATGGACTATAAACTGCATTTTGAGCAGTCTTACTTACTAGGTTAGTGTGTGTTTTGATCCCTGTTTAAATTATATCTATGAAATTTGACATGGATTTGGGTCTGGGGTTTGCTGGCTTGTTGGGGCCTCTGGAGCTGTTCTTGGGGAATTTACAAGGGTTGATTTGATTACTGGGGCTTTAATTCCTCACCGAGGCTAACGAGGAGGCTGAGGAGCCTGGCTGAGGCACAACGGAAAGATGGAAAAGCAAGAGAGTTGGACTTCGATGGGATTTAGTGATGACGTAGTCAGCATTGTTTCACACGCCTCTTGCAAGGTCTGAAGCCAGACCCCATGGACCTATGTGGGATCCTTCTGCCTTCCTAGAAGGAGGTGTATGAGTAGAGAGAAGTCCTGGGGAACTCGGAGCATAGGGGAGGAAAACTCAAGATACACGTAGGGGCAGATATAACTAAATATTGAGAACAGCACAAATTAACATTTCATATGACTGTAAATTGGACTGAGTCGACAAGACAAAAGGGAAGAAATGTAACTGCCCCCTCTAGCGAACACTCTTGCCTCACCCCAGCGTTTAGTCGCCTCCTGTCTCTGCTTCCTCCCACGGATCACTGGAGAAAGACAGTGGAAGGACCCAGGAGCGGTATAACCTGGATTCTTGGCTCAGCTTCACCAGTTCCTTCTTTGTACAAATATTTGGGCAACATATTTAAGCTCACCCGGCTTCAGCTTCTCTGGCTGCACAACAGAAATCACCTGGTTACCAGAGGAAGATAACGCTGATAAGGATGTACAGGACTGGTCTGTTAAAAGTGTGTCCTGGGCAGACACCATACTCCAGGTGCTCACTCACCACGATTAGAGCAAGAAGACACTCCACCCCCCACCCCACCCCCACCCTCCACCCCCACCCCCCACCCCCCGCCAGAGGAGTGCTGTGAGAGGAACTGCCAGGCCCTGTTAGGGAGGTGGACATTCCTCGGGTGAGTTGGGGTCACCAGTCTAACAACGTGTGATGGCCATCTGTCTTTCTAAGCTCACCTGTTTGCACAACTTGCCTAATAGCCAGGAGAGGGTGGGCATCTGGGAAGCTTCTAGAAGAGCCTAGAAGATTCCAGGGCTTGCTCTACAGAACTCTAAGGAGGTCTTGGATTGGTGTGGCTGAAGGCTTAGACAGCTCCCCACACCCCATTCACAGAGCCCAGGCAGAGTCACAACTGAGGGGGGGAGGGGAAAAGAGAAGGGCCTGCCTTCTGCCTCTCTCCTCTGTGCCTGTACACCAGCCCTTCTGGCCAGAGGCATCAGGGAAGGATGGGCCCCCAGAGGGACACATTTGAAGAGTGAAAAGCAAAGATCTGGACGTGGTGGAGAAAGGAGACAAAGAGGAGAGGGCAGATAGGGGACAGGGGAAGGGGCAGTGACATGTTGACACTTATTAAACTTTGGAGAGAGTCAGCCACTAGAAGGGAGAAGAGAGAAAGGAAATGCCCAAGCTTCACATAAAGGAAGGGGTGGGCACCCAGGATGGGGAGGCTGGGATTAAATGGAAATGAGGGGCTTGGTCACCATGGAGAAAGGAGCTGGAAGCTTTGGCAGCGGTTTGTCTGTTAGCAGGAAAGGCGGGGGATCAAAGACTCTGCAGTGTGGCTATGCACACAACCGGGTTGGAAAATGACTAGCTGGATTCCGCCCAGAGCCACGGGCTGGGGGGAGGGGGGAGGGAGAGGAGGGGGAGTAACTGAATTCCTTCTAAAACAATTGTTTCCCCCACACTCCAGGCTGTGGCCCCAGTAAGGCCTGAAACTAAAACTGTTCGTTCTGAAGATTTTGTTCAGTTAAGGGCTTGGAAACACAAGGCTTGTAACAGGGAAATCAGGAAGGAGATGGTAGCTGAGGCGGAGGAGAAAGGAAAGTCGGATGCCACAGCAAGAATAACACTACCAGGTGTCTTGGTTTTCACAGGCCTTGGTGAGGAGGGGGAGATAGCCACCAAGTAGAAGTTTCAGGGCCAAGGGAATTACCACACGTTCTCTAGAACTGTGCAGGTTCATAGCATCCTTAATTGCCTGCATCAGGTCTCTCCCTAATCTTTTGGGAAGGGGAGAATTGAAACAGGGGCTTTGCTGCAAAGGCCACGTTGGCCTTGAACCTGCATTTGTCTCTGTCTTACAGATTGCTGGGATTCTAGGCATGTCCCACTACACTTGACTCTACACTCCTCCCTCAGGGGTAAGGGGGCAGTAAGAGGACCCTGCTCTCCCTTCTAGACCCTGCTCCAGGTACCCAGGCAGGATAAAGGATGGCTATTTAGGTATGAGTGGAAATGAGTAAAAAGTCATGCACTAGAAGGGGTTATGGATAGATCCAGGACCTAGAACCACAAGGTTCCCTGGAAGGCAGAGCAACACCACAGACAACAGGAGTTGGAATGAAGCAGTCTGAACTACAGCCTCCATTTGTATCTTGGCATTGACCTGCCATGTGACAGCCCCGAAGGTATCCAGTCTAACTCGGGGCAGTGAGCATGGCTGAGGAAAGTGGAGAAGAACAGGTTTACAGTTCATCTTCTTCAATATTAGGAGCTCCGTATTTATAAAATCTCTCTCATTGTTCACAAATTCACATCTGATTGGCTCCTATGTTTACCAGGCTCCTCTCTCCCTAGACTTAAGACCTGAGAGGACTATAACAAGCTGAGGAGCCTTAACCACATTAGGATAAAATGGATAGTTTCCAGCTATAGATGAGGTTATAAAAAAAAAAGTTTATTTTTAAAGGTTCTGTGCCACATGGGGAGTGTGGCCATATTCATCTCTGCCAGTGACTGTTAGAGGGAGCCAGATTGTCCATAGAATCAGAATAACTCCCCCAGGGTAAAAACAGTATTCCTCTTGAACCTCCAGGGGCTAACTCGAAGGTCTAAACCGATAAGGAAGAATTTCTTTTCCCTGGGAGGCCATCTTGTTTCAGCCCTTCGTGATGATGGGTAGAGGGGGAGTCAGGAGAGTATAACACTTGATTTTTTTTTTCTCAAGTACGGTAGAACCCCTCATCCAAAGAAAAAGTTCCAAGACCCCCTACCTCCTTCATGTCACTCCTGTGCCTTTGGGGCCAACCTAAATAAAATCAGTCTGCTTAAAGACCGAGTGTGATGCAGCAGCCAAGGTCCTGGTAACTGCTGGGAGGGAACGTGAGGGCAGCTGCTGGGAGGGAACGGGAACGTGAGGGCAGCTGCGTACCCCGGATGTACTGGACACAGGCAGGGATGAGGAGGACCTGAGCTTTCAGCACACTGCACAGAGCGCTGCACCGTCTAGAACACAGATGTCAGCCACCGCTGGGATTCTGCGTTTGATATTTTCAGGCTGCCTTTGACCTCAAGCAATCAAAACCATAAGAAGCAAGAGCTAACAGGGGTCCTGCGTGCTTCACAGTCCCCATGACGGGGAGACCATCCTTCCTCCATCACCTAAAACTCCCAGACTCCTCCTGGAGCACTTTCAAATTGCTGTCAGAATCCAACCTCTAAAATGCTACATTCCACGAAGAAAGTAAATACATACATACATACATACATGCATACATACATACATACACACTCATCCTACATTAATTCTAACTCAGTTATAAGCACACAAATGGGAAAATAAAAATCAATGATTGTCGAATGAAAACTGACAGAAAAGAGAACTTTTTAATCCAGAAAACTTTTACGCTGTTATGACAAACAATAGAGAGTAAAATAAAATTAAAACAATAAAAAAAAATGTATACCCAGCAGTGTCCTGTTAAATAATTGGATGAGATTCATCAGGGTAGCAACTGGCGCTGAGCGTTTTTTAATTTTCTCCCTGCTGGATATTCTCTTCTCACAGTATCAACAAATAGATTAACTGCTTGTCAGAGATGAAGCCCTAGCAGAGCAAAATTGAATTCTTTAGTATTTATTTTCCCTTTATGTCCCCTCCTCAAAGAGGAACATCTGATTTTTTTCCCCCTCTCTTTTGACAGAAGCTCATGCTGTCACTTTGTAGCCCAGACTAGCAAAGAACTCCGTCCGTAGCCCAGGCTGGCCTCAGGTTCATAGCAATCCCCCTGCCTCAGCTTCCTAAGGGATTGGCTTGAACCGTCGCCTGGCTGAGTGCTTTTTCAAAAACCCCAAATGTAGAAATGTCTCATTCTGCTCCCAAGGACTGGTTAAGCAGCTCCTTCCACAATACTTTAATTCCTGTCTTTTCTTTTGAAGACAGTGAACTTCAAGTAGGCAAAAGGCAAAGGCAGACCCAGTGCTTGTATTGTGTGTGTATTTGTAACAAGTAAAGACAAATGGGGCCATAGCGCTTTGAGCAAGCATGAATTTTGCAGAAGTTCAAATACTAGGAGTAGTGGGGGTAAGAGAGGCAAGGCATTCCATGTAATGACATATAACCACCACGGGCAATGTGTTCACCCATAGCAGTGACTTAGTTTTTACAATTCAAATTGGACAAATAGCATCCATATATTTTTAATTACTGAATTTATCTTTTAAGGCCATATATATATATATATATATATATATATATATATATATATATATGATCTACCTCTCGAATGTTGTCAATACAGGCATGTACCATTCATTATGCCCAATTTATATGATGCTGGAGCTTGAACCAAGGGCTTTGCTTGTGTTAGGCCAGAACTCACATCAACTTGGCTATATTCCCCAGCCCCGTGACTTTTTTTTTAATTTTTGAATTTTGTTAAGCATGTATTATTTTTTAAAAATCTATAATTATTTGAGAAGTTATATGATTTGTTTGAACTTTTAAGTTATGTAGTGATTTAAGTGCTGTGAGTCAATATTAAATGTCTGGGAGAATGTTTTCCTTCATTTTAAAATGGGCTGTGGCTTGGGGTATAGTTCAGCTTGGAGTATAGAAGTACTTATGCAATGTGCTTAGAGCCCTGGATTCAATCTCTAGGAATCCTAAACATTAATCAGCTTTGAAAAACAATGACGGAATGAGAGAATTTGAACTAGGAAATCAAAATGTTTTGAGATTTAACCTTAATTGGCAACCTGAGCCAGCCGGTGGCTCAGCTCTAAGTTCCTAGGTGTGTGTTTTGTTCTCTTTCAGACAGGCTGAGAACCCGATATGATGACAAGCTAAACATAATAAATATGGAACAAGAGTGCAGAAGAGTGGTTTTATACTATGTTGTTGTTTGAGACAGGGTTTCTCTGTGAAGCCCTAGCTCTCCTGGAACTCTCTTTGTAGCCCAGGCTGGCCTTAACCTCAAGAGATCTACCTGCTTCTGCCTCCTGAATGCTGGGATTAAAGGCGTGCACTACCACTGCCTGGCAAAAATATTGTTTTTATTTTATTTGTTTATTTATTTTTGGGTTTTCAAGACAGTTTCTCTGTGTAACAACCCTGACTGTTCTGGAAATTGCTCTGTAGACCAGGCTCGCTTTGAACTCGGAGAGATCTGTCTGCCTCTGCCTATTAAGTGCTAGGGTTAAGAGGGTGCACTACCATGCGCATTCTTGAGTTTGCACATTCAAAGCTGGTGAGAGTAAA
Organism: Montemys delectorum; assembly: GCA_019843815.1. NCBI lineage: Eukaryota > Metazoa > Chordata > Mammalia > Rodentia > Muridae > Montemys > Montemys delectorum. Next base: position 18,093 of record JADRCD010207102.1, read on the forward strand.
GGGCCACCACCTTCCTTCCAGTGAGATGAGGAGACGTGGTGGCAGAGAAGGAGAGAGTACAGCAAGCAGCAGATACTGCCCCTGGCTCAGCGGTTACCCCCCTACACTCCCCATGGGGGTGGGGAGAGAGGTACCCTGAGGTTCTGCCCAGGCCAGCTCTGCAGTCTTTGTTCTTTAGCTCCCAAGATCCCTTTCTCATTAAGTCTGGGAAGTGAGACAGAAACAGAATCACTTAATGGTATCTGGGAAAGACAGTTGTCAGTTTTCCTGCCCTGGCCCTGGCCCAACTTTCCAATCAGCACAATTGCACTCAAGGTTGGACACATCTAAGTGAAGCTAGGGCAGATCCAGTTCAATCGGACATTTCAGGGGCTGAGCTCTCACCAGGGGGTGGGAGTGTACAAAAGACTGGGTGGGGTGGGAGGGGTGTAAATTGGTGCTGAGTAAGCAGTTTTTTGAAAATAATAAGAAATATAAATCAATGAAAATTGTTCCTCCCCCCCTCCACCCCAGACTGAGGCTTGAGCTCAGAACTTTGCACATCAGTTAGGAAAGTACTCTACCACTAAGCTACATCGTGACCTAAATTCATGACATTGTAGAAGACAGTTTGGCTCCAAAAGGCAGGAGGCTACTCACACATCACATTCGTTTAGTACTCCTCCCCACATTATATTTGATATCACTCTAGCTCACTGAAAGAAAATAAGACACAAACCCTTTTTTAAAAGAATTATTTATTTAATATATATGAGTGCTCTAGCTGCATGTCCATCTGTGTGCCAGAGGCAGGCATTAGATCCCGGGCATATGTGCTTGTCGGGATTGAACTTAAGACCTCTGGAAGAGAAGCCAGTGCTCTTAACCCTTTTTAAAGGTTTAAAAAAAAAGTTTAAAAGCCAATGTAAAATAAGGTCCCATTTACAATAGCAAAAAAAAGTTTTAAAAAGAAAAAAAAAAAGCCTGTAAGACACTAGGAAATTAAGAACTTGTATGTGGGCTGGAGAGATGGCTCAGTGGTTAAGAGCACTGATTGCTCTTCCAAAGATCCTGAGTTCAAATCCCAGCAACCACATGGTGGCTCACAACCATTTGTAATGAGATCTGATGCCCTCTTCTGGTGTGTCTGAAGACAGCTACGGTGTACTTACACATAATAAATAAATAAACCTTAAAAAAAAAAAAAAAAAAAAAAAAGAACTTGTATGTAAGATTTTTTGTAGAGAAAGTTCCTAAGACCTGTTAGGGCATGTTAAAGGGTATTTGAGAGAATCTGAATAAAGGGAAGATTCTGTCACCCTTGTGTAGGGGTAAATTCCCTCTGTTCCTGTCACTGCTCCATAGACTAACTCATAAATTTTATTTATTGCAGTCAAAATCTCAGTAGACGTGGTTGTGGATATGAGGACCCAGAGGCCCCACAAAAGACCCTAAAATTTATGAGGAAAAATAATGATCCACTAACACTAAAATGGTTTAAAAATGGAAGCGCCAAAACCAGGAGGACATAGCATCTAGCACTGAGCAATATCACAAAGCCAAGCTCCTAACACAGTGCGGCACTGGCTCAGGACAGAAAAGCATGCTGGAGACACTGGAGAGTGACCCAGACACGAATGGAAAAAGGTACATGAAAACCTGCACATGATCCATCTGGCATCATAAATCACACAGTATAAAGCATGAACCACTTTATGGATGCTGAGATATATTCAGGTCTTTATGTCATTTCTGAATGGGAAAATAAGTTCTGCAGAGACTCAACCCTAAATGCTAAAGGCAAAACAACAAAGTAATTAACAGAGAGTATGTGATCTATGTGATTGCATGTTGTGATCTCGATATAGGGAAAGAATTTTCAAAACAAGATTCAAAAGCAAAACCACAAAATAGGAAAACGGGTCGACTTTTACATCCAAATTAAAGATTTCTGTTCAGCCAGGCGGTGGTGATACACACCTTTAATCTCAGCACTTAGGAGGCAGAGGCAGACGGATTTCTGAGTTCGAGGCCAGCCTAGTCTACAGAGTGAGTTCCAGGACAGCCAAGGTTACACAGAGAAACCCTGTCTCAAAAAAACAAAAAAAAAACAAACCAAAACAAAACAAAACAACAAAAAAAAGATTTCTGTTCGGTGCAGTGCTCCATCAGCCGACTCAGCAGATGGATAATGCCTGGAAAAGACATTAGCAACCAGCAATTGCTTGGGGAATCCCAACAAATTAGTGAGAAAGACAGGAATCAACAGGGAAAATGGGCAAATTATGAGCAGGTAGTTCACAGAAAGAGAAACCTTGGCTAACAAGTCTTTGAAGTAATGCCTGATTCCTGGACAGAGAAAAATACCAAAGAACCTACTTTATATCCAATAAGTTAAGAAAACTTGGAGCTTGATAATGTCAAGAACTGGTTAAGAATATAAGAGACAAGGAACAGCCCTATGAGGGGCAACCAAGAAACAGCCCTGTGAGGGGCAACACGGTAGAGCCTATAAAAACAAAGACTGCACATGCCTGTGACCCAGCATTGCCTCTTTGTCGATAACTGCACCCTGGAGAAATCCTCACATGCGAATATTCATCACCCGCTAATGACGGTAGCGAAGCACTGGCAGCTGCCTGAGAGGCTGCCGGTGGGGATCCAAGGGGACCTGTGGAAAACACACAGTAATAACTGTAAGGTATGTGCGGGAATGTGGCAGATCCGCTCGCTCGAAGCACTCTCACAGGTAACTTAGGAGACATGGGCTAGCGGGACAGACATTACAGCAGGTAGTATAGTGTTGGCTGTCACTTCTTTTGGGGTCTGATCACCCAACTCTCCAGCTTCAAGGAGTGTTTGTGACAAGACTCCGGCTGTGACAGGGAAATTCCTCATCAAGGGTTATGCCCCTCCCAAGGGAAGGCCAGTGGCCACTGATTGATGCTGGGTGTAAAAGTCTCTACCATCTTTGCTTCTGGTTGGTAAACCTTGAAGGGTCCAGAGTGTGTGTGAGCTGTGCTCAGTGCTTGGCTGCCTCCACATGGCCTCTCCTTCGGTCCATCTTAAGTCCCTTCCTCCCTTTCCGTGTGTCACCTTGTAAACAGACCTGCCTGAAACACTCATCTTAGCGTTTGTTTCTGGGGAGTTCTACCTAAGAAACACACTAAATAATCAAGAGTGAGAGGCATCTGTGAGGGAAATAAAGGTGAAAAGAAGAATTTTGTAGATTATCAACAATGAACATGCTTCAACTATGCTATCCAAAGACTAGAGTAAAGATCAGTTGGAACACTGAACAGCTCTGGGTGACAATATGCAAACCTGCCTCCCCTGCTCTTGGTAATACAACAGCATTTACTGTGCTTGGAGAACAATGGCGAGGAAGGAATGGATCCACACACACTAGTGAGATGAGTGAGCCAGGGTTCATGTTTCTTTTCTGTGTAACCAGGGACATCCTCAAGAATTAAGTTGCAGAGTAGCTGTCACCTGTCTGTCCCTTCTGCAAAGAGCAGAGAGAGATGGTGACATCCTGTCCATCATGAAGAGGTAAAGCAAGATGTGTGTGTGTGTGTGTGTGTGTGTGTGTGTGTGTGTGTGTGTAAGAGTATATATAATATATATGGGAGAGTAAGATGGTGTGTGTGTATGCATGTATGGAAGAATAGGATGGTGTGTGTATGTATAAAGGAGAGAGAAAGAGAGAGAGAGAGAGAGAGAGAGAGAGAGAGAGAGAGAGAGAGAGAGAGAGAG
>JADRCD010207103.1:8867-28105 GCA_019843815.1 Montemys delectorum
TAGATAGATAGATAGATAGATAGATAGATAGATAGATAGATAGAGATATATACAAATATATTTCATATTTTTAATTAGATATTTTCTTTATTTACATGTAAATTTCCCCTTTCCCAGTTTCCCCTCCAAAAAACAAACAAACAAAAACAACAAGAACAAACCCCTGTTGCCTCCCCTCTCCCCATGCCTGCCACCCACCCTCTCCCACTTATTGGCCCTGGCACTCCCCCACACTGGGGCACAGAACCTTCACAGGGCCGAGGACCTCTCCTCCTATTGATGATCGAATTTGCAATCCTCTACTATACACATGCTGCCAAAATATTCAGTCCCACGATGTATAGTCCTTGGTTGGTGGTTGGGTCCCTGGGAGCTCTGAGGGTACTAGTTAGTTCATATTGTTGTTCATCCTAAGGGGCTGTAAACCCTTCAGCTCCATAGATCCTTTCTCTAACTCCTTCATTGGGGACCGTGTACTCAGTTCAATGAATGGCTGTGAGCCTCTACATCTGTATTAGTCAGGTATTGTCAGAGCCTCTCAGGAGATAGCTATATTTAGGCTGTCTTGTCCTTCCTTCAGTCTCTGCTCCATAGTTAATCTCTGCAACTCCTTCCGTGGGTATTTGGTTCCCCCTTTTAAGAAGGAATGAAATGTCCACCTTTTGGTCTTCCTTCTTCTTAAGTTTCTTGTGGTTTGTGGGTTGTTCTTCCTGTATTCCAAACTTCTCAACATGTAATAAGGACACATACTCCACCATGTTCATAGCAGCCTTATTTATAATAGCCAGGAACTGGAAACAACCCAGATGTCCCTCAACAGAGGAATGGATACAGAAACTGTGGTACATCTACACAATGGAGTACTACTCAGCTATTAAAAACAATGAATTTATGAAATTCTTAGGGAAATGGATGGATCTGGAGAGTATCATCCTGAGTGAGATAACCCAATCACAAAAGATCACACATGGTATGCATTCTCTGATAAGTGGTTATATTTCATATTTTTAAAGCCTCACTTTCTAGACTACAAACAGGGTGATCTGTCCACATTTTCATAATTCTTATGTGATGAAGGCCAATGTGGGAGATATGATTTTCTTTAAGGAAAATCACAGCAGGTCATTTGGAAGCTACTCTTTGAGAGCAGAGTTAATGCAAAAGAAAGCCCATAAGGACATCTGAGCATCTGAGTGAAGCATTGGAATCTTATCCTACAAAGTAGTAAGAGTGCACACAGTCCTAAGAAAACAGAACCGCCAATCTATCAAGAATTTTTAGAAACAAGACCATACAAGGAAGGCTTAATGTCCTCAGGAAATGGAACAATTTAAATCACCATCACACGCTGATGAGTAGGGCCACACCTGAGGGAGCGGAGAGGAAGTTAAGGCTGCAGTGGTCCTGAGATATAGAGAAAGAACATCTTTAGGATTAAGTAAGACTATGGGACCATAAATAAGAAAGCGAGCTGTAAATAAAGTCTCAGGAGAGAGAGTCCAGGGCACTTGTAATTTGCAGTAACATCTGCAGCAGAGCTCCTGACGGAAGGCTGGAAGAAGAGCCGAGCTCAGGTTTCCAGCCTCCTGCTGCTGCTGTCTGGGTTTGGGTTGGTGCTGATCAGTGTTCCTCCCATACGCCCCTGTTGCAGGACAGAAGATTCTGTGATATAAAATAACTTGCAAGTCAGTTTGAGTCCCTACCCACCTCTGACACCCTGACCCCCCAGTTATATTGATAAAGTGACTGACCTCCTTCCAGGACCTTCTCCAAGCAGTGAAGACAAGATGATGTGTTTGCTTTGTGTGTGTGTTTGTTTATGGCTTTTCCGTTTCTTCTCCATCCAGGTATAAACATGTCAATATTGTCTTCTCACAAAATTAAACACAAACTCCCTTGTATCCTGAGCTTTGGGTGGCGTTTGACACTAAACTGACTGGCCTGAGGTGAAAGAGCACATTCTTCACAGAGCCTGAGATAGGATGAATTCAAAGTCTGTGTATAAATTGAAGCTTGAGGACCTGAGATGGCTTAGCAGTTAGGAAAACTCTCTATTCTTAGAGAGGACTGAGTTCAATTCCCAGAATCCACATCATATAGTTTATTAGCATGTTCATCCCAGCTCCGGGAGATCAAATGTTTCCTTTTCTAACCTCATATGCACATACAGATAAATACACATGATTAAAAAGTAAACCTTAATAATAAGTTCATAAAAATAATTAGTGAATATGGAAATTCCAGTTGTACAACCCAGTTCCAAGTCTGTGTAGTACAGAGTTCAGACACCTCCCTGTCTGCCCATGGTGGCAGCTCACAGACGCTATAAAGATGCCATAGAGCTGTTAAAGGAGGAATTAGAAAATATTCTGTATCTATAAAGCCAGACTATAAACCCAAGCCTGTATCACCTGCCCCCACATGTGTAATGGCCTCCACAGGTCATATGTCACCAGGCTGCTGTACTCTCAAAAGCTATTGAGATACTTGGGGTATGAAAGGTGCCATATAAAACTGAATTTAATTCCACACTCTTCCAGTAATTTGCCTCATAAATACTTCTTGAACTGGTGAAATACTTTCGATTATAGAAATAAAACTTACATATTCACGACTTATGTGTTATTTCATCTTCTTGGAAGTCAAAGGACTCTTCCTGTGTTTGTGATACCCAAATAAATCTTCTGCAGACATTTTTATAATGGCTGTTAACACAAGTGACATTGGACCCAGAGTTAGCTCTGTTACCAATTGTGTTTCTCTTGCAATTATTTTATGTATATTTCCTAGTCATTTTGAGTAAACAGGATAAATTTTTCATCATTAATAATTCTTTCTTTCTGTCTAAAACTCATAATTTAATCCACAAACCATGTGGGGGCATGAGTCAGAAAGGGTTTCTGAATCTCACTGAGGAGAAAATGTGACCTCACTGTACTTGGTCTTGAGGCAGGAGCACGGCTCTGACAACCACTCAAGTCTGTGTCTTCACATCACGGTCTTCTCTGAACGTTTAAAACAGCTCTTCTGGCACATCTCAGTGCAAATCCTGCTAGTTATTCGCTGGAAATCTTTAGTAGTTAAGCTACAAGTGTTAGAAACTACTTTCAAGCACCACTATGATGTACATCACTTCTTTTTTAATTTATTTATTTCATATACGTGGGTTCACTGTCACTAACTTCACACATACCAGAAGAGGCCATCAGATCCCACTACAGATGGTTGTGAGCCACCATGTGGTTGCTGGAATTGAACTCAGGACCTTTGGAAGAGCAGCCAGTGCTCTTAACCACTGAGCCATCTCTCCAGCCCGTACATCACTTTTTTTTAAGTTTTATTAATTCTTCAAATTTTTTTAGTTTTACATAAATATATTTTAAGCATATCTGCCTTCTAAAGCTCTTCCCAGATCCAGCCCCTCTTTCTGACTCACACAAGTTTATATCCTTTTTTAAGAAGTCCCTTCAAGACAAGTTTATGCTACTCAAATATTCTTGTCTGAGTTATCTTCACTAGATCCAGATTGATGTAATCAAGGGCTGAACTGACTTGCCCTCTGTCCACCAGCTAACATGTCAAAAACTTCATGGCCAGGGGTAGAATTTTGTGCATACTTCCTCTCTTCATCCTAGTGTTTGGCCTGGCTTGGGCTTACCCACATCTTATACTTGCTGTGACAGCCACTGGGAGTCCACAGGTGCAGCTGCCCTGTTGTACCAGAAGACACTTTTATAGATTTGTTTTGTATTTTATAGTCATCAACCACCTCTACTCTTTCAACCCCTCCTCTACAATGAGCCTTGGGGGATGGTGCAATATGTATATTCTCTTTAGGGCTGAGCACTCTGCAGTCTTATTCTCTGAACCTTTGCCAGTTCTGGGTCTCTGTGTTAATCACCATCCACCACAAACATAAGCTTCTCTGATGAGGGTTGAAAGGTTCACTGATCTATTGATATAGTGCTAAGTCATTTGAATTTAGTAACATAATGGTATGTTCTCCCCTGGGACCTATGACATATCTAGTAACTGGTTTGTGGTTCACTAATGGTGCCAGGTGTGGGTTTCCTCTTGTAAAGCAGAACTTAAATCAAGTCACAAAGTGCACGTTCGCTCCCCTGATCCTTGTACCATTATTGGGCATGTCTTGCCATGCCTGTAATTATTGTACTTTCAATGTTCACAGCTGGGTAAGACGGATGATTTATTTTATTCTCCAGTACTGTGTGAATACCACCTTCCAGCGTTAGGAAGTCTACGTAGGAATGAAGCTTCCATGTCAGTGATGGCTTGATTTTACCACGTTCTGTGACTCAAGTATGTAGTATTATCAGCAGTGAAGTCTTATAATAGCATGTTCCGGATGGTGACGAAGAGCAATGGAAATAACTTGTAATGTTTGAGGTCTATAGGATTTCACTGGCCGACAGCAGCAAAGAGTTAACCCATTTCTAACACTAGGCTACTTATTTGTTAATCTCTTTTTATCTCATTTTATCTCTGTTTTATCTCATGTGTGTGTGTGTGTGTGTGTGTGTGTGTGTGTAAGTTTCTTCAATAAGTTTCTATGTATCCTTTATGTAAAGCTCTTCAGAGTTTTTATCATTTCCAATATTTCTTCCTCTGACATACCCCACTCCTCAGGCTTCCTGTTCCATTATTCCTTTTAAACCAGTAAATTCAATCTCCCCTCCCTTTAGAATTCCTCTGCCCTATGCACCTTAGAGCATGAGATGGCTAAGGGTATGAAAAACAACCATCCAAATAAATATTTAAGATAACAAATGGTGGCTCCTGGTGATTAAATGTGAATACACATGAGGCTATACACAGACCCTTTGAGAGGGCTTATAGAGGTATTTGTCAGGTTATAATGGCTTTGGGTGCCTTGTTACAGAGTGACAACTATTTTCAGTGTAATATAAAGGTATTGTCTCATGACTTTAGACAGAATTGTATCCTTCTAATCCAGGTGTTCATTTTAAGCCTCTCTCAGTTCTGGGGATATAGGAAGATATAATGCCTCCATGCAAAGTCTTAGGTGATATTGACCCTGCCAGGAAAGAATTCAGGCTATAGTGAAGATTTACACTTCAAAAATAAAACCACTTGAGATTCGTTGTTTTATGGACTTTTGTATTAGAATATGGAATTTGATTAATATATCAGTCAATGGTATAATCAGATTTAAAATATACTATTTTAAAAGAAGTTTAAATACTTGGCATAAAACACATGAATAGTTTTCACATGCCCACCAGTGTGGGCCAGAGCCCTGACTGACCATGGCTCAGCTGTCTAACATCACCATTAGCTCCACATGTAAACTAAAGCCTATGGCTCAGCTGGGCACCTCTTAGTGCCTCTAGTTTTTTTTCCTGAAATCATTGTTTTTAATATTACAGAATTGTCTAAAGAGAGAAATGAAAGCCAAGCAACACAGAAAACACCTCCAAACTTTACTAAAGCATTCTATAGTACTTTAAGGAGTTCATACAGTACTCTGAAGTATTAGGACACCTCCCAGGACCCTCTAGTGTAACTTATTAACAAATGAAAGGCAGTTTCTGTCTACACCAGATCAGGGCTGAATCTTCTCCAAATTCCAGGACACTGGAAGCTACAGGTGTCCAAAGCTTTATGAAGCCAATAGCTTCACTCACTGATGTAATAGCTTTTGGTCCAGCTCATTCACACAGTGAGATGATGGACTCCACACACTGCTGATTGATGTTTCACCCTCTTTCTCCCCTACCTTTTTCCCTCAGTGTGAGGAATGCAAACTCTGAGAGGGTCAGACTGGAGTCTGCCAGGCTGAGAGCCATCAACACAGATATAGAAGTAGCTATTGCTCCTCGGCTTGCTGTGGGTCTCTGACCACCCAGGCATGAGCACTATGCTTTCAGATGACCAGTCTCGGGAGAATCAGAACTCAAATGGACTTGAGTCACAGCAGCATACTATATCACAAGTCGCTTACAAGGATTAAAAATGAACACAGGATGTTAGAGTGGTGTCTGCTGAGCCCAAGCCTCCAACAGACTTCAGTGAGGGTGATGGAGGCACAGTGGCCACCAAGGTTGGAGGTCTGTGTCATGGTGTTGGTTCCATTTGCTTAAACTTTGAACAGTGAGAAAACTGTAGGTCACCATTGCAGTTACTTATGGGAACAGCAGTTACTAGAAGGAGAGGAAGTAACTGCCGGGTCTGTGATGACACTTCCTCTGTGACGATTATCAAATTGTACGGTTATAATTTATGTACTTCTCTGTCATGTTTCAATTAAAAATTACATTTTAAAAACTTGAAAAAATTTTGAATAAAAGAATATAAATGGCCAACTTCTTCCACAGACATATAACAGCCTAATGACCTCACTGTTAATTAAAATCTAAATGTGTCAGTGAAATCTGTGGCCCCTTAAATTGGCCATCAAGACCTGACCCACATCTCATGTGTCCATTCTGAATTACATCCCACAAGTCTTAAAAGCCAGTGTTGTCAAAATCAGTTCTTCTCACCTCAAAATAATGAGCCTATTGCCAAGGCTGTCCTCGCCATTTCCTAAAATAATTTACCACTTTTGATACCTTTTTAAAATGTGGTATTTTTTCCTGTTTTTAAAGCATAAGGGAAACCCCAGCTGTGTTCTGTCTGTTTCCTCAAGACAAACAGCATCCGTTTGGCACACAAGTGACCTAGGATGCTTCCTATCTCCCCTGCCCTGTAGGCTTCTAAGAAATGGTTTATGATGACTTCAGCCTCCACAGAAGTAGTGAGACTTCCAAGAGGAAAGAGAAACTTGACATGCATGGATGTGTTCCAAGTCTTCTATTCTGAGTTGCTTTGATTTTTTTTTTTTTGATAAGGATGCTGAAAATGTAGCTCTCCACAACTGATGGCTTCTGGCAGGGATGCAGGGAGAGAAAGATTTAGTTTCCTTTAAGGGGCTGGCAACCCAGAGATTAACTATGCCCTAGTGAGTATATGGACAACACAAATGGGGCTTGGTCTCTTCTTCTTCTTCTTCTTTTTCTCCTTCTCCTCCTTCTCTTCTTCTCATTGTTGTCCTCTTCATTCTCTTTGTTCTTCTTCTTCTTGTTCTTATTCTTATTCTCCTCCTCTTCCTCCTCCTTCTCCTCCTCCTTATCTAAGGATGGGTCACAAGTATGGGGAGGTATACTTGAGAGGACTGTAAATTGAGTATGATCAGAGTTTATGATATGAAATTCTCAAATAATAAAAATTATCATCCGCTGGGCAATGGTGGTGCATGCCTTTAATCCCAGCACTTGAGAGGCAGAGGCAGGTAGATCTCTGAGTTTGAGGCCAGCCTGGTCTACAGAGTGAGTTTCAGGACAGCTAGGGCTACACAGAGAAACCCTGTCTCAAAAAAAAATTTTTTTTTATGAAAAATAGTCTCCACTTTAGGGTCATTTTGTCAACTTCCTTTGCATGGATAATTTAATATTTAAAAATATGAAGGAGAATTTGAAACTCAGATACAATGTGGTCTGCTTCTTCTTGTCATAGAAGGCTGGGGCTTTCAGTGACCATGGCTTTGCACTGTGGGATTATACCACGAAGACATTGACTCATGGTCTTGGGAACATGCGGATACTGAGCCTGGCTTGACCCTGTAGGTTTCCATCTTGGATCCTGCTTGCTCTAACATAAGAAAAAACCTCATTCGGGCTTTCTTTCTTTCTTTATGAACATCTCCTTGGTCTTTTCCGTGTAGCATTTTAGATTTATCTCTCCATGAGAATCTACAGTTGATGGTAATATCATCTTTGGAGGACTCACTAGGATCTCTACAGTCTGTGTCAGGACAAAGCGGATAGTTTCCCATCCCTCCTGTCATTATTTCTAATTTAGGATTTTACAGTTCAGTAACCTGTTCTTCAGAAACCATAAATTCTCAACTAACTGGAAGTGAAACAATATTTGAGATTTTTAATCACTGTGTTTCTTCAAACAGTTCCAAACTTTTGCAATTTTATTACCCCAGATTGATCTTCAAGACAATTTTAGCAACGTGTTTTTTTTTAAATGAGCCTATGTCTTAACTCCAAGATTATTCTCCCTCTTTAATTTGTTGATGTATCTGAAAACTTGACAAGTACCACACAAGCCAATGGCACTGTCATCGATACCCTTATATGCTCATTGTCATCTCTAATCTGACTCAAAAGCCAGAGCATTTCTGAGTCACTTTGGTGGAGTGTTACACATAGGAGCTGTTCCTCTGAGTGGATGTAAGTATCTAACTCTTAACAAAGAGTGTAACCAGAAGGAGGGCAGACTCACCATGTTGCCACACAGTGCTGTAACTCCTCAAAATCTGGGGTCATGGTCTATGCAACAGCTCAAAGCTCAGACAGCTGCGCTTATGACCTCAATCCTGTTAGGAGTGTGTGTCCTTTGGGCCCCAGACTGTCTCATCCCTCTGCTCTTCAGCATTTTGCTTCTCCATCTCACTCAGATATCACACCAGATGATTACTGATGGGTTTTGTTGGATGGGCATTACTGTCTAGAAATGGGCAAAAAATTTGTTCTAAAAAAAATGGCAAATACTTTAACTTTTCAGATTCGTAAGGCATCACTGGCAATTTTTCAACGCTGCTGACGAGGCTCAACGCTGAAATGGTCCCACAAAAGTAGCCACAGATAACATGTAAATGAACAAGCAGGCAGGTGCCCATGCCTCTTCTGTTTTTGCATGGCTCTTGAGATAAAAATGGCTTTTACATTTTAATGCTTTTTTAAAAATCAAAAGAAGAATAATATCCCATGACATTTGAAAATTATACTAGATTACAGTTTTGGTGTTCATAAATAAATTTTATTGGACATAGCTATGCCTGTTCATTTACATATTACCTATGAATACATTTACATGATAATGGCAGAGTTGGGTATTGGCAAAGTAGTTACAAATGACATGGAGTATTCCTTCACATTCTCTGGTAATAACAGTTTTTATATCTTCAAAATATATAAAAAGTAAAATCCTAGGTTGGGAAAACCTGTGGATAACTATGGTCAAAATCTCATAATGATAAAGGAGGGAAAGATGTTATTTTACACTTTTTAGTGAGAACCAGTTACTTATAATTATTGATCCAAGAATCAAACACTCAAACGGTGCTGACAGGTAATGTTAAAGATGTGTTTGAATCAGTAGAGCCAAGTGTCTCATCTCTGTCAGCTTTAACACAAAAATCAAAATGAACTTTTCATTCATAGCCCTTTTATTCTGATAGTAACAGGTACCCACAAAATCTAGGAAATTTAAAAGAGCTGATCAAGAGTCATCTGTAGGTTGTCGTCCTCTATAAACTACACAAGTCACATGGGGATTGCTTGTGATCATTATAAAAAGCAAAACTAAGATATCTTTATTACCAAAAAGCTCCTTAACAGTAGACAAAGTACAGCCTGCTGTAAGCTTTCTCTAGATAGGATCTAAGCTTTGTAGCTGGTCTCCAGTTCATGTGTGTTTGTGTGCTCAGTGATTAATAATTTCCCTAAGAAATTAATGGTAGTGGCCACAAATCCATCCATTCTCTCACTTACACATTTGACACCCCCTCCAAAAATATAAACAGTTGGTGTCTGTTATATACCAATGTTGAAGGACCACGGATGGCAAATGTATCTGGAATGACCTCTGATCCCCCAACAACATTGTAACTGGAGAAAGCACTTATAGCTAATGGAAAGAGAGTCGTGTAGATTTAGAATAAAAGGCATTAGAATGCAATAACATGGTCAAGAGTCAAATAAGCAAGATGGAAAATAAACTAAATAAGGAGATGAGGGTCACAGAGATACAAAGACTTCCTGCAGGGAAGTGGTTTACAAAGGAATCTGAAGTGTGGAAAACACACAGAACTTTTTGGTGGATGAATAAGTAAGCTTTTGATAGAAGTTGAAAAAAACATAAATTCATGGAATTGATGACCATCCAGACTGTGCTCCTGGACCTCTGTGGTGTTCCATGAGGCTCAGGTGAATACTATCATTTCATTTCATTTGCTTGGTCAAAGAAAAGGAAATCAGTGGCTGACCTGATTTCCTAAGTGAAGAAAGCACACACTTCTTTCAATGGAGGGTCCTCAAAGGTGCCTTAGGAAGATCCTGGATGAGAGGAGATTGAGGCTTGAGCCACAGCAGCTGCCACACTGGACCATACATGAATATTTATCTTTACTGGCTTCTGATTGGTCTTTGTGTTCTCAACCACATAGATTTCAAATTAGCTATCCTCGTTTTACCTGAAATAATTATGAATCTGACAAACGCTGGTCATGTAAGAGACCACGTGCTAAGTCACGGCCATGCTGATAATGTCTAGAAACTTCAGGTCTTTGTTGAGTTTGCCTGGTTCCTGTGTAGCAATGCAGACATAACTTGCAATTCTGCGCAAAGAAGACAACTCGTAGTTGCTTCCTCTTAACTCGCTGCCTTATCCTGCTTTAAAATATGGATTTTTAAAACATGGATGACTGATAGATTTTCATGATTCTGATCATTTGAGAATATTAATATTCAAAGCCTCATAAAGCTGTTCACCTGCATCAGCTAAGTTGATTGGAGTTGTAGGGCCAACTAAAACACAGACACAACAAGACATATTCTATCCTCAACAAATATGACATTTCTAATTCCAATAACAAAAAAACACAGGCTATAGTCATGTTTCTCAAACTTTGATTTCTTTGAACCATCTAGGATCTTGTCAGAATGCAGATTCTCATGCAAACATCTGGATGAGAGTTATCTTCCCTACAAGCTCCAAATGCTGCCAATGTTGTTGATATCTGGACTGTCCGGAATGGTGAGATCTAGAGGAATCAGCACCATCTTTTTCTTGAGAGAGCCCCTGTCTATGAGACATACCATAATTTCACTTTTAAAAGTGCATGAGAATTGACTTCAATGTATAGAGTATTGTGGAGATGTATCAGAGGCCAGCTATACTTTCCTGTATTGACAATTAGTGTAATTTTTATTCTAATAGCAAATCACTCACTTATTGGGGTGATATCTTATTCATGTGAGGGCAATGACTTTATTTCTCTGTCTTAGGCTTAATTGCTGACAATGAATGTGGAATTATATACAGAGAATCAATTAGACAAATGCACAAAATATTATGTTGGCAATTTTTCAACTCACAGTAAATCATCAGCTGTGTTGATTAGAAGGTATATTGATTTACTCATGGGATAGGGTACAGTGTAATAGGATGAAGCTATTAAGAATGTTAAGTGTGTACTGAGACAAAGCACATCATATGATGACAGGTGACACACAGCTCCCTTCAGATTGAATGGAAGTTCAAATGAGATCTTAAAAGGGGAAAATATTAGACAGTGAAGAAAAAAACAGCAGAACAAAGCAAAGTAAGTGCTCGGCAAGAGGACTGTCAGGTTGACTGACACAAGAATCCCTGAGCAGAGCACTTGTTCTGAAAATTTCAAAAGTAAGTATGAGTGTCCACCTTGGGTCCAAAGCATTCATATACTGTGAAGCAAACTCAAGAGTGACCAATGCAATGGGATCCAGTTGAACCCCAGAAACCAATGATTGTTTGTAGTCAGTACTCCTGCTTGGACTCCTGCATAAACATCTCCTTCTAGGGGCCTTTTGAACTGTGATAATCTGTCAAGTGAATTGTTCTTTGGATACTCTGTCGAAGGCCAGCTTTGACATCACAAGGTAAACTTAGGAGGGCTATGTGTTGAGTCGGCCTAGGGTCTGGTGCTGATAGCAACCAAAGAAGGTCAGCACTGATTGTACTGACCAGGCCAGTTCTGATAGTAACCGACAGGGGCTGCTAACATTGGTAACCAACAACTGGATTGATCACTCAGCATACTTTTCTCTGAAGTAATAAAGCTTGATTCATTGACGAAGCACTCCTTATGATGGGTGAGAAACTCTCTGAACTCTTTAAATTCTTTGGGAGCCAATGAGAAGAAAAAAAATGGTGAAAAGTCACACACAAGCATGCACACATATACACACACACACATAAACATACACACATTCACACACATGCACACGCAAGTACACACAGAGATTCATACATACTGCACACACATGGTCACACAAACATATACACACACATACATATACATACACATAAACACATACACACACACATGCTCACACAAGCACATACATACATATACACACACAAACATACACACATACAGACACAAGCACACACACACTGAATGAATGAAGCAAGACAAGCTCCAGCTTTACACATATACAGACAGACAGATATATTGGATGGATGGAGGAAAAACTCCAATGAGCAGGTTCCAACCATATTAAGCATATATATGTATATATATACATATATATACATATATATATATATATATATATGTACATACAACTCCGAGTTGACTCAAAATTTTTTTCTCTTAGCCTTTTTATACCAGCCAAGACAGAGCTCTCTATATAAGAAAATACTTCATAGACACAAGTTACATATTCTCTAAAAACAATGACTATAAAAATATATCCTTCAAGAATATTAAAATCATTACAGGAAATTACAATAGTATTATTGATTATATAATCTTCTTTTGAAATTCATACCTAACTAAACATTTCCTATATATCTTTCTCTCCACAAGTTCAACACAACACCAAACAATAATTCTTTTTTCACTGATTAACAAAGTTTAAGGAAGCTAGTCTATAGTAGCAAGTTTTTCTCTTATACTAAGCTAAAAACAATTTGTATTTACCAAGAAATATATCATCATCTATCTTACATCTTATTTTTTAGTTCCTGTTCAGATAAACTGTCTAATCATTATTCTTTATTCTTATATTCATAATAAAATTATTTACTCTTTATTCATAACCATGTCTTTTCATGGTGCATATCAAAACCTGTAGGTCACAAGATTTAGGAATTCAGACCCAACCTAGAATGAATATTTTCTTTGATCATGAACTTGTCTCAAGCCTATTTTTCTTGTTAGTGTAATTACATGCTTATAATACATGAAATCTCACTGTACTACTTTTTTAACCTTGCTGTTCTATGAGGAACGGGTATATTCTTTTGTTGATTCTAACTTTAAACTTTGTACCAACTACCTTAACTACTCCAAACTATTTAAGTCAAACTAACATGGTAAAACTACTTAAATCAGGAATTCCATAAAAATATTAATTCATCTAAACAATATTATTTTATGAAAGTTCATTTTCATATTGATCTGAAGGAAAACTACCCAATAGAGTGGGCTGCTTCCCAGGAGGTAATCACACCAGGCTATAGGCAGTGAGAGTCTCCCCAAGCCAAATCACACAATGCCAGATATATGAGGAATACAGTAATGATAAACATGAGAATGGAGCATGAGTAGCAAGACTCAGTCCTGGAATGAAAACCCTGGCTGTACTTCTCCAGGGGACACCCATTGTAACTATGCAAAACAGTGGACTATCTCCAGGAAGTTAATTGGCCCACTATAACTTCTCTTGCATAGAAGCCACCATTCCTCATGATCTCTTACTGCCTGTACATTGCTTAATGATTTTTGTTGTGCCCAAAAGAATAATTTTTTTAAAAAAAACAGAACAATAAAGAGTGAAGATCGAAAAGTGGAATTTGTGAATATATTCTCTTGGAAAAAGATGTGGGCATTTTGATTCTACTATTAGGGATAGCCTATATGAAGATGAGACTCCATGCCTGTTCACGTGTGTCTTTGGCCATCACTGCTTCTCACTTCTGTGCAAATTGGCTCCACTCCACTACCATCACTGTCCAGCCAAGCCATTTCACCTTTTGGAATCAGCACACTCAAGCTTTGACCAACTAACTGAGATCAGTTATCTAATGATTACATGGCCTCATTTTTCTTGTGAAATGTGGTATGGAATTTTTAGTCTTCCTTGTCAACCAGAATTGTAAGCTTAGATAAAGACCAGTTCATGACAGACTTTTAACTAAGGTCCATGGTTTCTGACTCAAGACTGTCAGATAAAATTCTCCTATAATTATGCAATTCTTTAACCTGAAAAAAAAATAAAAAGAAAGTACAGACACACAGAAGTCTTTCTTTATTGCCTTGGAAGTAGTTCTTCATTCTTCATCCCTCTTTTCAGTGGGATGAGGAGCTGATTATGTTTACTTAGTGAACTTATTATTATGTAAAGTGCTGATTCAACACAACACAAAAAAATGTGCTGGAATTCATCACATTTGAAGTACCCTCATAAATGGATAAAAATGCTTCACAATGGGAAAGGGACTCAGAGCTGATGGATTCTTTCATAAGATGCAGACTTAAGTATCTTTGAAAAAGATCTATTAATTTCCCCATGCCAAATTTGAGCATGACCCCCAGGTATAAGGACCCATGAAATATTATATTTGTATACTGCCAGCCTAGTAGTGTTTGACTAAAGACTTGGCAGGACACACTTGTTCATCTTCAAGTCTCTCCAGATAGTTTACATAGCTTTATCTGTTACCAATGATCCTCATTGTGTGATATGGTCTAGTTGCTGGCTGGTTAGAAGCACAGATCAGTAACCATAGTTACAAGAACTGAACTGAACAGCCATGTGTTGCCAGGCATGCAGCCTCTGTGAGAAAGCATCTCCAAAGGAGGACCCTACTGACTAAGAATCTTGCCCACAACTGAAAGACTATTGTTTGATGAAACAGATATTCAACGCTGAGGAAATAATTTGATTCAGAGTGCTTGACTATCATACACAGAATAAGGACCCATTCCCAGTACCACAGAAAAAGATAAAAAATATAATATAATTAAAGAATGAACTCCATATTTTCCTACCTTTAATTTGTTAGGAATTAATCATTAATTTTAATCAGTGATCCCTGATTTGGTCATTGCTTAGAGGAAGTGTCAAACAAACCTTTTAATTAAATCTTAGACAAGTAACCTCCTTTCCAAAGATCTTATGTTTGGCTGCACCCTAACACTTACATTTCCTCTAGTGGAGAATGTGAATATTTGTGTGGACATAATGGTCCATCAACACCAAGTGGACCAAAAGTCTGTAAATGTTCTAAATGATTTCTCAAATGTGCTAAACTCGTGTGCCTGCTCTTTGGAACTTTGTGCTCCCACCATCACTGTGATTTCTGATGGAGAGGAACTGGCTACTAGTTTTCCATGGGGCTGTGGTTTTATTGGGGTATAATACATGTATAATTCACCCACTAAAAATATAGAATTTAGTGAATTTAGTCATGGAGCTATGTAAACATCCCCAGCACTGAATTTGGAACATCATCTGCAAAAGAACCAGTTTCCCTGTAATGACCCCAACACCTCATTCCTCCTAGCCCTAAGCAACAGGTCCTTAACTTCCTATCTTTATAGATTATCCTAGACTGCATACTTCATAGACAAGGAATCATAAGGTTCCATGATGATTTTACTGATTAATCTTTTTCAAGTAAATATAGACCCTGCTCTTAATACATTTTTTCTTGCCCTTGATCCATTTACAGTGATATATACCTAATGAGATTCTAGAATAATTCTTAGCGCCTTTGTTGAACACCTTCTGAAAACGGAAATTCTGAGAATCATGTCCTTTTGCTTGCAAGGCAAGGAGTTTACCAACTAAGCATCTTCCCAGCCCAAGGGATTATGTCCTGAGGTGCTGTATCACAAGCAGTGGTCCTTAAATGAAAGGGCTGCTTCACCTGTCACAATGGTATATTTTCCATTTTAATTGCTACCATCCATTTCTTCTGGTTGCAACAGAGTGAACTATGATTGGGAACATGCTAGAAAGTTCTCAGGGTGAGGAGAAAATGGACTGAACTGACCAGAGGACCTAACAGATGAGTGATTCTCAACAGATTGTGTGGAGGCTGTTGGCTCTGGATGGTAGCTCAGGCTGTCAGCAAAGAGAAGTTTCACACAGCCTTTCATGAGTGAGGATTTTATCCTGCAATCCACTGAGTATTTGAATTAAGATGAAATGCAATTTAGACTTTGAAGTTAACTCTTAGATCATTCCTTTTGGTCTTAATTGTACTTTTGCAAACTAAGAAAAGCTACTACAGCACATAAAGTCATGTGCTCCCAACATAAACCCATTTAAATACTAAATATGGGTTTGCTTCTCCTTAGGAAATTGATTTTTATCAGAATTTAAATTCATTGGAAATAAATAGATTGCATTTGTTAGTATCAGAAAGCTTAGTCCATACATTTTTTGAAAAAAATTCCAAAATTATCCAATGATATGATTATCTTTGTCAACTTGAAAAACCCAGAGGGACCTGGGATAAAAGTTTCAATGAGAGATTATCTACGTTGGGTTGGCTTGTGAGCATATCTGTGGCAGATTGTCTTAATTAAATTCATTGATGTGAGATGATCCAGTCCACTGTGGGCAGCACCATTCCCTAGGTGGGTAATGCTGTACTGTAGCAGAGTGAGAAAACTGATACAAGAACAAGCAAGTAGGCACGCATGCATTTTCCACTGCTCCCCATTCTGAGTGTGATGTGACCAAGAGCTTCACATTACTGTCATTGTGACATCTCCAGAGTTCCTTCTTGCTAGGGTTATTTTGTCACAGAAACAGTAGTGGGACAAAAAGCAAATCTTATTCCAACTTTTTAAAATTTTAATATTTTCTGCTTCTCTTTGAGAGGCCTGACTAGTAAAAGTGTTAAAAGACAGAGATCTCCAAAATACAATGGATGGGTTAAATCTGAGACCCACATGTCTTCATTTTCCCTGTTGTATACATGGGATTGTGAGGAATAAATACATATATGCAGAATTCTTATACGTACTTTCTGTAAGAACCAGCTGCCTGGTTGGTCTCTTCTGAATGCCAGGAGCCTCCAATCCATCATCCATCTCTCTATATCTTCTCTTTATTACAAGTCTATTAACATTATACCTGATACCTAAGCTTGTTAGAGCTGATCCCCACTTACCTGACACATGGGAAATGTTACAGGCTATGAAGATGAGCTGGGTTTTGTATATGTGTGATTATGAAGTGCTAGCTTGAAAAGTGACAAAGCATGCATACTTATGAGACAGAGTTACCACAGGCTGTATAGGCAGCCAGTGGGAAACTTTAATCCCACAGAACAGACATGGTCCTCAGCTTCCAGAACCCTTGCCAGAAGGCTATGCACCGGGGCCAGCCTTCCCACTCTTCCTGCAGTGAACCCCAGAGGTTCTTGCCATGTTCTGGAAGGATATCCTGTGAGTCACATTCTGGAATTGTCCATCTTGCCCTCAGCCATGGCTGTGAGTCCCAGTGCCCCCTTTGCCTGAACTAAAGTGTGTGTGTGTGTGTGTGTGTGTGTGTGTGTGTGTGTGTGTGGTGTGTATGTATATAACTGTGTGTGCTGAGTGCATATATATATGTGTTATGCATGCAGTATGTATGTATATATTGAATGTTTATGTATATATATATATATATATATATATATATATATATGTTACACATGTGGCATGTGTGTGTATATATGTGTCTGATGTTGCTCTCTCTGAGTCCCATGTACAATAGCTTTATCCTGCGATCTGTAATTCATTGTCTCTGGCAGTTCACAGCATACCTAATTCAATGTTCTGTCTTTACTTGTTCTGTACAGGCCTGTGAATTGTCTATTGCTTTAAATTCTAGAATCTTCAAATTAGAGTATCACAATCTCATTGTATAGTTGGCACAATTCCTTAAAATGAAACCAAATTTATGTGTATTGCTTTCTGAGTTTACCAAACAAGAACCTTTTCCTTAATTCATATTTAACTACACTGGTAACACTAGGAATTAGAACATTTGCTTTCTTATCCCAGTAGTCACCAGTAGAAGAAACATTACATGTTTGTATTACCTAAAGCAAAACTAGTAATTTCAGGGTAGTTTAAACTAATTGATAATGTATTTGATCAGTTCTTCATAGAAAAGAAAAAGAAAAATGTATCTCTGCCTTTCTGTCAATATATAGTAGGAGGGTAGTGTTAGAAGAACAGAGAAGATGAGAGATATATTAAAAATCAATTAGAATATGTCAGTGCAGGTCCAAAATAGCATTAAACCGAATGAACTGATATCAGCACCAAAAGTCCTTGTTCAGAGCAAAGGCAGCCTAAGGACAAATCCTTCTGCTGTGTGTTCTCTGGTGTAAGCTTGTGTCTCTGGTTCCCAGTTGGTCTCCTCCACTCTGACAGGGACTTGGGTATCTTCAGAGAGCACCACCACACATGAACAGAGGCTCAGGAGACCTGATTCTGTATGTGTGCCTCTGCTCACGCAAGGGTGACATTTTGGATAAACTAGGACAGCAAACACAGGTTAAATATGAGCCTGTGGGAGTGGGAACGGGAGCTGGCAAGAGGTTGAGCACAGCTCCTGGCTGGCACTTCTTTGATCATGGTTTTCAAGCAGGCACTGTGTTTATTGAAGTCCCATTGTCTCACTTCATTATGAGAAGCAATTAAGCCCATGGTAAGTTAAGAGGTTATGTTTTGGTTTGGTTGTTTGTTTGTTTGTTTTTTTTTTCATCTTACACAACTGTTGATTTGTTAGCTTTTGAAAACAGATAGGGATTTTTCAATTACACCTCAAAAAATACCTGTTGTCATTCTGAGTGTTTGAAAAGCAAATGCATCTTGGAACCAGTGCTTTTGTGTTAATAAACCTGGATCTGAGTTAGTAAGCTTAAAGAAATAGCGAGCACACTGTAAGAAAATCAGATTTACATAATTTTCTGCTTGTTTACAGAACTCTACCATCGAGAGCATATTTCACATTTGGGAAGAGTGTTTATTAGTATGAGATGAAATGCCACCTACAGAGCACTGCATTGTCTTCTAATTTAACTTCTCAAAATAAATTATGAGCCGATTTGTCATGGTGACTAAGAAATCACTGTTATAATCAAAAGCAACAATTCTAAAGAAGGCCACGTTTTCCTCTACATAAGACGATTTGGCTTTATTTCACACTTCTTTCTGTGGGGTTTATGTGCTGTTATTTTACATGGTAAGAACATCAGAATCCAAATTTCATTCCTTCATTCCATTCCTCTTCTACTCATGTCAGAACATGTGAAAGAGCAGCTGGAATGGAGGGATAACCTAGGTACCAAGATGGACTTAAAGTTTTGCAGGAAAAAAGGGTCTTTTAGGAGTGTGTGTGTGTGTGTGTGTGTGTGTGTGTGTGTGTGTG
>JADRCD010207105.1:0-10425 GCA_019843815.1 Montemys delectorum
AGTTGACCTTTGTACTTCTGTTCCACAGAAGGGACTGAATATCATCAAGTCTAATCTTTAATTCACATGACTCTTCCCTCTGTCATTTTTCTTTTGCCTAGAAAAGAATCCTTTTAAATTTGCTTATTTCATATTTCCCAGCTATGCCTGACATTAGGACACTGCCAGGTATCTAATTTCTGATTTTGGTCTTATCAAGCATGATCTTGAGTGGTTAAGCATAACATTCATTTACCATAAACATAATGATTTCATTTGACTAAGCTCAAAACACAACCTGTAGGACGACCAAGAACTTTGGACATGGTGGCAGAATCTCTGATCTACAAGCTACAAGTTACCTACATCACATCTCCATGCCACATGGCCATGCATATTCTCTATCAGACTGGAAACTAAAATGAGAGCACTGTGATGTAGCTCAAGGGGCATGTGCTCAGAATCCATGGAACCCTGAATTCAGTCCCTGGTACTTCTAGCTAAAATGAAGAAACAGGCTTTGAAGCAGAGTGACCTCCATGAGGAATATACAGAGACAAGCTTCATTCCGCAGGAAGAGGTTCATGGAGTCTGAATCCTGCAAGGTAGCTACCTCATAGATGACTATAAAGACACCACATTCATCCAGAGACATAGGCAGTACGACTTAGAGAAGAGAGCTGCATGCAACTTTGTTAATTATTATGCAGTTGCCATTGATTAAAGTGTAGCACACTTTCAAACACATGCAATAAACATAAACAAGAAAATTCATTTTTTAAAGGCAAGTCAGCATGTGTGTTTTTCATCTGTCAGGAAGCTGATGGAGCTGATGGACAGAGAACATGCCAACACATTGTTACACATATGCCTGAGCTGTTGGCTCTCTTAACTTCTTAAAGACTTACGAATTCAGAAATAATGTGCTATGTGGTAGATAAGATGTTCAGAAATGGAAACATGGGCATTATGTGGCTATAAGTTGTCTACAGTTACAACCAGAAGAGAACAGCAATGCCCTACAAAAACAGGTGTCTTCTCCAGATGCTTGATGCACATGAAGACTTTCCTTGGCAGCTTTGCTAGAGAACTTACTTGCATAGCTTCAAAAGAACCAGATGTGGCTTCAGCATCATCTGTGTGTACTCTGGATGCTGGTCCATAACAAATGCTGTCTTTAAGATGTTGTGTGCCTACAGAACAAAATACATCTGTTTCTCTAGCTTTAATTTGACTATCACTGAATGACTGTTAATCCAAAAATAGGGATAGAATGAATCTTCAAGTTTTCTCAATTCTCAAGGTTACCAGGCTTACTGATAATAAGGAGCTTATTTAGGTAGGAATGGACACTCAGACGCTAATATTCCCACCAATCCTCCTCTAAGAAAAAGCACATAAAAGAACCACATAAGGTTGTCCCGGTAAGTAAGCAGAAAAATGTTTTTGAGTGTTCTACCTAATGAATGAAGTGTGATGGTTGTCTGAGTCAGAGTTTCTATTGGTGCAACAGAACACCATGACCAAAAAGCAAGTTGGGAGGAAAGGGCTTATTCAGCTTATACTTTTACAGCACTGTTCATTGTCAAAGGAAATCAGGACAGAAACTCAACATGGCAGAAACCTGGAAGCAGGAACTGATGCAGAGATCATGGAGGGATGCTGTTTACTAACTTGCTCATCATGGCTTGCTCAGTCTGCTTTTTTATAGAACCCAGGACCACCAGCTCAGATGTGGCGCTACTCACAAGGGAGCCCCCCTCTCTGCTTCCTTCCTCCCTCCCTCCCTCCCTCCCTCCCTCCCTCCCTCTCTCTCTCTCTCTCTCTCTCTCTCTCTCTCTCTTTCTTTCTTTCTTTCTAAAGATTTTTTTATTTGTGAAATTTATACACATGAGTGCTCTTTTTGTATGTGTGCTTACCTGACAAGAGAGGGCATCAGATCCCATTGCAGAAGGCTATGAGTCACTATGTGGTTGATAGGAATTGAACTCCTGACCTCTGAAAGAATAGTCAGTGCCCTTGACTGCTGAGACATCTCTCGAGCCCAACCTGGGATCCTTTTAAAGAGCAACAGATCCCCTAATTTCATGGAAGCAGGTGGCTTTGATGTGAAATTTTCTTGGAGAAAGAGGCTGGCCTATTTTTTCTCTACTAAACCTATTCAATCCAATGAACCCAGAACTGCGTGCCATTCACACTTTTGAAAATTATCTAGCTCTTGCCATTGGCATCTCTCTTCATGTCTCAAAGGCCTTGACTTGCCATCTTGGAGATTTTACTCCTCCATTTGTAGCACTGCTGGGTTAGTTATCAGGCGCTGGAGGTAAGGCCAGAGTGAATGTGCTGTTTTTTCAGAAAAGTATCTGAAGGAAAGAGTCCCTTAAATAAAATAATAACACTAGAAGAAATCCTGCTGCTTTTGAAGCTTGACACTCAGATTATTGTCTTTCAAATTTCTGGTGACATTTGTGTTATACAGAGAGCATTCAGTCATATGAAGAATTTTGTTTTACTCAAATCTAAGCTCTAAGAAGATGACAGACAGTTTCCCCCTCTGTAACTAAGGCATAGGAACCAAAAAGTGGCACCAGGGCATTCCCTTAAGTCTTGTGCAGTGTGGATAAAGTCATTCCTGGCCATAGCACTCAGGGTCTGATTCTCCAACTCTTAAAGAATATTCTAGTGGCTACTTAATATTTAAATGGATTCCTTTGCTGCGTAAACTATCCTGGAAGATTTCTTGGAGGCATAATGTGCATGATGAGACTCCAGCAGGGAGACAGACTCACAGGATCTTGAACTGCCCCCGTGAGTACTATATCTGTGAGGACTGTGAGGAGCTAGGTATCTGGCAAGAGAAAGGACAGTCTTGTAAGTGTTCAAGAGACCTAGCAGCCTATTAGACTTATCCCTACCACCTCTGGTACTCCTTAGCTCTGTGACACAGGGCTAGCTAAAAATAGCCCCCAAATGAATTCCTCTTAAAAATCACAAATAACTAAAAAGGAGGGCTGGGTAAAAGTTCAGCCAATAAAGCCTGAGAATCAGAGTTCAGTTCCCAGATCTGACACTACAAGGCAAGTACAGTAGCTTCTAATGACAGTGCTTGGGGAAAAAGAAACAAGTAGATTGCTAACACTTGCCAATAAGCCACCCTCACCTACTTGGGGAGTTCTGGGCCAGTGAGAGACCCTGTCTCAAAAAACAAGGTGGAAGACCTCTGAGAAAAAGATTTCCCCTGACCTCCAGATATATTCCCACACTGGTATACCTTCACATGAACCCACATATATGTATATCCCATATGTACTCACACACATGTACACCTGCACATACAAATACACAACATACATACATACATGTAAATGTGTGTATATATATATCATATATACATATGTACACACATACATAACTATATATACATATAATACAAAACAAAAGACAAAAACCCAAAGGGCTAGAAGGGAAAAACAGAAGATATGATATGTTTTTAGACACCTAATTTGATTTTTTTCCTTGTTTGCTTGTTTTGTTTTGTTCCCATTTTAGTAGCTGTTGGTAAGTATTCAGTTTCATGACCATTTCAGTCTATAAAATGTGCACAAAGCCTGGTGTTGTACCAGGTGTTCATGCCTCCCCTCCTAAGATCCTGTATTCCTCATTTTGTTGTCAGAGTTTATTAAATGACAGTCTCAGACTCTCCTATTCATCTTCCCACCTGTACTGGCTGGTTTTGTGTCAACTTGACACAGGCTGGAGTTATCACAGAGATGGGAGCTTCAGTTGGGGAAGTGCCTCTATGAGATCCAGCTGTGGGGCATTTTCTCAATTAGTGATCAAGGAGGTAGGGCCCCTTGTGGGTGGCACCATCCCTGGGCTGGAAGTCTTGGGTTTTATAAGAGAGCAGGTTGAGCAAGCCAGGGGAAGGAAGTCAGTAAGGAACATCCCTCCATGGCCTCTGCATCAGCTCCTGCTTCCTGACCTGCTTGAGTTCCAGTCTTGACTTCCTCTGGTGATCAACAGCAATGTGGAAGTAAGCTGAATAAACCCTTTCTTCCCCAACTTGCTTCTTGGTCATGATGTTTGTGCAGGAATAGAAACCTGACTAAGACACCACCCTACCTGTACCCTCCTACTCTCCCAGTGGGAGAACAAACACATCAAATATTTTATGCACTTTGGGGTCTAAGTTATTCCTTAGCTCTGCCCTTCATTTTTATGTATATTTGAGCAAGTGGTAGATCCTTCTTAGCCACAACATCTCAGCCCAGATAGGGAAACAGAGTAAGTAGAAGACAGTTGCTGGCCCACAGGAAGGGGAGTGGACAGTGACATCACGTGCAAAGGGAAGAGGCTGTGAAAACTGTGCTGAGAACCTGGCCTGACCAGGAGAAACAGAGAACTGATCATCACTTACGGGACTCCAATCTCAAAGATATTGTTCTGGATCAGCTGCTTCCCCAACATGATGATGCTGAGCTGTATGCACAGCTCCATGAGACAGCCTCCTGGAGCACACTGCAGGAGGGAGAGGAGAGACAGGAGCAGTCAGACCCTGCAGGCTCTGGAGAAATGAATAAGACTGTGATGAGATAAGAAAGGAGGTTAGGGTGAGGGAAACCTACAAACTACTAGCCAAGCATGAACACCAGGGCCTCTACTTGCCTCTTCCATGCGGTAACCATCGAACACATAGACGTAGCTTCCAGGTCTGCCCACAAACCTGAAGGAAAAATGTGTGGTGAGAATCAGGGGAAGCAAGGCCATTAACCCCAACCCCTATGTGAAGTAGTTGTCACTCAAAGTCTTCAGGAAATGAACTGGCTAGGGAGATCCCAAGTCATACAAGGACAGTTCGCGCACCATTACCTGTTAGCGAATGTCTATAATATTTACAGTTCAGTTCTTAAGCAGCCACATGTCTGAGCATAGGGAAAGAGCTGAGAAAGGAATGAAGCTGAGTGTGATGAGGGGCTGGGATGCTGATGAATGTGTGTGTGTGGGGGGGACACTTCTGGGTGCCTTTTTCCCTCCACTGGTGTCAAGGACTGAATCTGGATTGTAGCTTTTTCTTTGGTAAGGACTTATGATTTGCCAGGAAAGTGAGGGTGAGTCTGGCCAGTGATGTAGGTACCCTTCCTTAAGAAAAAGAGGCATCTTGCCTTTTTACTGTAGATGTTCTAAGGAAGGGATGCAGCCTGCCTGACTCCTCCACTGAATTGTATGTATTTTATTGAGAGATGAAGAGACTGGGAAGGTGGCAGAAGGTGAGGGAAAAGCCAACCACAGAGCCAGGCAGATGATCACAGGGTCTCACTTCCTTGGAGTGTGCACAGCTTACCCATCATCTAAGCATCATTCAAACATAGTCAGTCTCTACTCATCCATTCAACACCGCTGAGATCTTTTCCTGTGAAGTCTTCTTGGTTTTTGATGGTGACAGCTTTTTCTTCCCCCTCCCTCCCCTTCTCTTCCTTTCCCTTCTTTCTTTTCCATGCTGGGTTGGATTTGAACCTAGAGCTTTGCATGTACTAGGTAGGTACTGCACTGATGCATTTCATGCCCAGCCCACCCCATACTCCTTACTGGGTCACTTATCACAGATCAGAGTAGCACTGTTGCCAAGACTACCCTGTCCAGTGTATCACAAATCCAAGAGTCAGAACCTTTTGTCTGCAATGCCTTGTATATGCAATTTGCCTTGGCTATGAAATCTAGATAGAAATACCAGGAAGGTATATATTCATTAATTTGTGCAGTATATTTGCTTTTATAGTGTCATAAGAGCTAAAAGCAGAAGCCTTTGCAGGGGTTCTTGTTTTGGGGTTACAAACACATCTACAAAAAAAAAAAAAATCACATGTGAATCATGGAAATTCTTTGTGGTACTGCATAAGCCTTTGGTCCTAAGGAAGCAACTTGATACTGGTTGCTTCAAGTCTAATAGGAAATTTCCTTGCAGGTAACCAACTGGCCTGACCTGCCACATGTACTACACATACACACACACACACACACACACACACACACACACACACGCACACGCACACGCACGCGTACGCACGCACGCGCGCACGCACACACATAGACATGTTTTTAGAAGAGGTTTTACTTCCAAATCTATTTTATAATAAAGAATTTTAGCTGAGTGTATATGGGAATGTAGCTGAGTATATATGTACTTGTGATCCTAGTAATAGGGAGGCAGAGGCCAGCAGACCATAAACTAAAGTTAAACCTGAGCTTGAGGATAGCTGAGACTTTGTAGATGTTCTGTTTCAAGAAAAAAAATATAAATGTCAAACAGAAAGGACCCCCCAACCTCCTTCCCTTGCCATTCATTATTGGGAGGAGGGAGGAGCTCACAAGTTCTTAGAATATCCATGGTGATAGGAACATCTTCGTGATTTGTTATGGGCTCTTGGAACTATTATCTACATTTATACTCGTGAGATTATGCAGGAGGAGGACAGGAGATGCCAGGGATCAACCAGTTAGCCAGGGCTCTGAGCCATCAGACAGTATCTCTGTTGACTTCAGTGGGGGAAGAAGACAGGAGTCTGGACTTAATCTCATGGTATAATCACACAATTTAATAAAGTATGCCTAAGGAAAGAGATCTTGGGTGAGCTTGGTTGAAGCACATGGGTGTTTCAGGAGAGTAATGAGTCCCTAGGACATGGCAGCCTCAGAATCAGGATCCTCTGAGACACCCTCTGTGAGCCACTCCTGTTTGCTGTTTTTGATTCCTTCTCCTTTAAATCACAGTAAGACTGTGAGTGTGAGCATTTCACACTTGCAAATTCTGTAAGTTATTCTAGTGAATTATAGAATAAGAGGAGGCAATGGGAACCCTGGAATTCATAGCCAGAGGGTCTGAACAGCAAATAACCTGAGTGGCCCAGAGCATCTGGCTGGTATAGAAGTGTAGAACAGTCGTGTGACTCTTATCCGTGAAGCCTGCAGCAAATCCATGTAGTCAGCACCAAACTATACCATGCAACCGTGGAGCCTCTGGCCAGACACATAGTCCTTTCATTGTCAAGGGCACTAACTCTTCTAAGATTCTCCCTTCATGGTCTTGCTCAAAGTCTTGTGTAGTTGCCATGGATAGTTTATTCTAAGGATAAAAATCCATTTCTTCATGGATAACCAGATGGAAAAGAGTTCATCCCAGCCAAGGAAACAAGATGAGGATGGGAGCTAACAACGGGGACAGAATGACCCTACTTGTCCCAATAATGGACAACCAAGTCAATAGTGAATTAGGTCAATTGCTACAGGTGCTACTGTTATACTCACCTCCCCTTGAAAAAGGCCACATAGAAGATGGGGGAGTAGGCATTGACAAACTTGAGCAAAAAGGCTTTGAGGATCAAACGTTCTTCAAAAGTCTGTTCTGTTTTCGGAACCTCTGCAAGGGAAGAGCAAAGCCAATGAGAATGAAATGAGAGGGGCTTTTCTTTTCCTTTATTTTTAAGTGTGTGTGTGTGTGTGTGTGTGTGTGCGTGCGTGCGCGTGTGCGCACGTGCATGCCTGCGTGTGCATGCATATGTGCATATCTGTGAATGCACATACATTCAGAGGGCAGAAGATAGCATTACATCTCTTGGAGCTGCAGGTACAAGAGTTTGTAAACCATGTAATATAGGTGTTGGAAACCAAACTCCAGTTGTCTGCAAGAGCAGTATGTGCTCTGAACGGGTAAGTCAAGCCATCTCTCCAGCCCACAGGTAAGGGTTTTGACTTTGGCATGAGTCACTGCCTCTCATGTTACAACTCTGGAACAGAAATCAAGTGACCTGTCTGTAGCACATGAGAACTGAACGGGCTCATATGGGAGATGCCGAACAGTTTGCTAGATAATCTGAGGCTACAGAAGGTACATAAGATCTTCCCTCACTCTTCCTACTGCCCTCCTGACCCCCTAATCAGGGCGGTCATTCTGTATCCACAGAGAAGAGCTTGAGCAGGGAGAGCCTCTAGCCCCCACCCTTACTTGGTCCAGGGGAAGTCAGCCAGCATTGATGTATATCATTTCCATAAAATTGTACTAAAACAAAACTGATAGGGCATTTGAATTGTTCTCTTTACCTCCTCCTCCAATTTTACCAGCAAGGCATTTATCTGTAAGTTCTAGGAGAGGCTGAGAGCCCTCCTGATTGTCCACTCAAATGATGAGAGGTCACCAAAAAAAGTACAGAGGAAAACATGACTGAGCCCATGGCTTAAGCCCACGTGTCACAACCTCAGTGTATTCAGTCATGTCGCAGCAGAGAAATTGGTCACATCTTTACCAGAGCTGGGAAAGACTGGGCCAAAATCTCTCTGGTTCTTTCAGAAGGCTGAGAATGCTGGGAGACTCCTGTGAACAGGGTGAGGCAAACTTTGGTGGAGATCCCACAGACTGTAGCAGATAAATGACTTGGTGACAGAGGGAACGGGGTACTGTTGAATAAAATATCACCAACTAGTTAGATTACAAAATATCAGAAGCCTATTTCTGAAAGTTCTGGAAACTGGAAAGGAAAGATCAAGGCCAGCTCAGTACCCATCCCTGACCCTCTCTCCTCATCTGTAAGTCCTTGCATTCTTCAACACTCAGGCTCCATCTCCTCCCAGAATGGCCTGGTTTCTGCTCCACAGAAGGCACCTCATGGCTGTGCCCCACTGTGGTGGAGAGGCAGCTGTCTCCTGAGGTCTCTTTTCTAAATTCACTTATTAAGCCACCTAAGTCATCTCTTCTCAAATGGCCCACCCTTTAACACTGTTAGCTTGTTGATTTAGGATCTGTGCTGGATAGTTTTATGTCAACTTAACACAGGTTAAATTCATCTAAGAGGAGGGAATCTCCATTAAGAAAATGCTTCCATAAGATCAAGTTGTAGGACAGTCTATAAGGTGTTTTCTTAACTAGTGATTGACTAGGAAGGGACTAGCCCATGTGAGTGGTACCGTCTCTGGGCTGGTGGTCCTGGGTTCTACAAGAAGCCAGGATGAGCAAGACACAATGAGCAAGCCAGTAAGCAGCTATCCTCTGTGGCCTCTGCATCAGCTCCTGCCTCTGGGTACCTGTCCTGCTTGAGTTCCTGTTCTGATTTCCTTTGGTGATAGACAATGACATGGAAATGTAAGCCAAACAAACTCTTTTCCTCCACAAGTTACTTTTGGTCATGGTGTTTTATCACCACAATAGAAGCCCTAAGACAGGATTTCTGCAGATGAATTTGGGAGGTTGAGGTACAAATATTAGAATCATAGCACATGGCCATACTTGTAAGGGTCAGGACTAACTTTGCATCATGTAGAAATGTAAGTATAAAAGTGGGCTGAGCCCAGGGAATAGTGCCAGGACCACACACCGGATGCATCCAATTTGTATATATACACCCTGCATAGGAAAGCTGAACTGAGGCCCTATTCTCCCCTCTGGCCTGCCCTTCCCTGACCTCTCTCCCCCTGTTCAAGTCCTTGCATTCTTTAACATTCAGGCTAAATCTCCTCCCAGAAGTTTTTCCAGATGTCTCCAGTTGGCACTCTTTTTTTTTTTCTGTTTTCTTATATGAACTTAATATCTTCCTATATTAACTACCTATATCTATGCCTTTTAAAAATATTGCTGATGCTAAGAAGTGCTTGCTGACAGGAACCTAGTGTAGCTGTCCCCTGAGAGGCTCTGCCAGAGCCTGACAAATACAGTTGCAGACGCATACAGCCAACCATCAGCCTGAGCTCGGGGACCACAATGGAGGAGTTAGGGAAAGGACTGAAGGAGCTGAAGGGGTTTGCAGCCCCTTAGGAAGAACAACAACATCAACCAACCAGATCCCCTAGAGCTCCCAGGGACTAAATTACCAACCAAAGAATACACAAGGAGGGACCCATGGCTCCAACTTCATAGGTAGCAGAAGATTGCCTTATCTGGCATCAATTGGAGGGGAGCTCCTTGGCCCTGTGGAGGCTTGATGACCTAGCGTAGGTATGAACCCAACCTGTTCATACTGAATGGGCTGTTATGGGGTGGACCTAGTTGGAAGAAGTCACTGGAGGAATGTCTTTGAAGGATGCCCCACTGAGGCCCCTTCTTGTTTATCAATCTCTGTCCTGGCTGAGTTTGAATCCTCAGCACCCATTCCAAAAAGCTCAGTTTTGTGCCATGATTCCAGACCTCCAGTGCAGACAAGTGAACTGGAGGAGGTTGCTGGCCAGCCATTCTAACAAATCAGTGAGCTGCAGAGTCAGTGAGAGAGCTTATCTCAAAATATAAGGTGGAGAATAATCAAGAAATATAGCTGACATCCACAATCTGCCCCTATCCCCATGTTCACATATGTATACCTACTTTTACACACACACACACACACACACACACACACACACACACACACACACACACAGAGAGAGAGAGAGAGAGAGAGAGAGAGAGAGAAAGAGAGAGAGAGAGGC
>JADRCD010207106.1:0-12740 GCA_019843815.1 Montemys delectorum
TAAGAAGGGAGACAGATGTCACAGTGACTTCACCACGCCTCCTAACATTACTTTCCTTAAACTGTGCTGATAAAAAAGAAAGAAAGAAAGAACGAAAGCATTTGGAATTTCATTTGGCTAAGCACTAAAGCTAAGCTAAACCTACAGAATTTACATATAAAAATTCTATCTTTCCAGCACTCCGCCTTCACAAATACCAACATGCTTAATACTCATCACTTTGTTTCAAACAGATTAAAAACAAAAACAAAAAAACAAAAACAGAAACTACCTTCTAACTGCACCTCCACCTAAGTTCTAATACCTTTTACATTTAAGGGAATGTACGTTTAACAGAACATTGTCAAAATGCAGTAAGAGATGCTGATATTAGCTATATATCAGTGTCACTCACATTAACGTTATTAATGTTGACTCTCAGTAAGTCTGATAATTTAATCAT
This sequence comes from Montemys delectorum, assembly GCA_019843815.1. NCBI lineage: Eukaryota > Metazoa > Chordata > Mammalia > Rodentia > Muridae > Montemys > Montemys delectorum. The sequence goes on from JADRCD010207106.1 coordinate 443, forward strand.
TATAAGTAGCCCTATCATTTGTATTATGCTGTTGGCCTCCACAGCTATTAACACTGGTGTTTTAATCATCTGTGCTTTCCCGTGCCCATTTAGTAGAAAGCCAGAGGTGATCAAGCCTCAAAGACTGTAAAGTAATGAAACGTAGAATCATCTTTATTTTTCATTTTAATTATGTAGCGTGTGTGTGAGTGAGTGTGTGTGTGTGTGTGTGTGTGTGTGTGCCACCTCTGATGCAGGCGGGAAGAGGATAGTCCCATAGAATTCTAGTTGCAGGTAGTTGTGAACCACTTGACATGGGTGCTAAGGAACCAAACCTGGGTCTTCTGCAAGAATAACAAATGCTGTTCACCACTGACCCGTTTCTCCAGCACCTAGAGTAATCTCCATGTAAACACCAGTAGGAACAGGACAGACTAGCTGACTCTCAGCTGCTGCTGGATGACTTTGTACAACCCACTCACCTCTCCATGCTGTTTGACAGTGGTAAAGCTGAGATGATGTGTTGGTCTGAGAACCTTTGGAGAGAATTAAATGAGGCAGAATTCATGCAGCATTTGGCAAAGCACCTCTACAAATGTTCACTAGATGGGTAAAACCAATGCTTGAGGAAACAGAAAATCCTAGCACTTTTGTCAAGCAAAACAATAGCTGGCTATGGTACTGTAAATAAAGTTGCCATAATGAACTTTTCATTTTTGTACTGATAAAAATGTTTACATAGTTACCAACAAAACGAAAATAAAAATCGATTAATGGTTGCTGCAAGAGAGGGTGCTGTTTTCTTCAATGGTGTAGCCACTGAGGGATTAATTGGGAAGGATAAAAGGCTCAAACAAAAAAGAAAGTGGTTGCAGAGGCTAATGGAGGTAAATATGATCACAACACAACATATGCATATATTTTGTCAAAGACAAAAAAGTCTTAGCTAATACCAAGTGTTATTACGGATAGTCTGGTGAAATCAGTATCTGATACATGAGTCTTCAGTTAATCTCAAATTCACAAATAAATAGATCATTCCATTGCTTTTGATAGGCCATAATACATGTATATACATATGTATACATTCACACGTGCACTTTCTATGTTATAAGTTTGCGGCAGGGAGGATTGGTGTGCTCTTTTACCAAGCATTTGATGAGTGGCAGCTCTGTCAATCTCCATTGGAGAGAATGTTTGGAGTTGTGGGGCATCTAGGCTTTAAAACTTTTTGAAGCGTTAGGTAAGAAAACAAGTACTTTTCAACTTGGATCAGATCAAGCATTTCAAGAGTAGCATTCACAAAACTTTTGGCAAAAATAAAATCTAGAAGCCAGAACAGACTAGTTCCTACAAAAGAAAATATTCTATATATTATAAAGATAACATGACGTATCAGGCATGAGTTGTAAATAAAAAGGCATGCAAAATAGGCAAAGTACAATCTAGATCATGTCTGTTTAGTTGATGTTTGAAAATAAGTCCAGTAAGTAAAAGTATGAGCCACTCTTCTTTTTAATATTGTGAAATTATTGTGAAATATTGAGAGATTATGTGTCAGATATAAAGGTCCATCTCTCTCTTACACACACACACACACACACACACACACACACACACACACAAGTCAGATGAGCAAACTGAGATTAAATAAATTAGGTAATCTGGCCACATCCATACAGTTCCAGGGTAGAGATGGAAAGTGTATGGGACAGGCCACAGAAAGCCAGTTTTCTCTGCTGAGATCCAAAGAGTCATATCATAACTCGACCTGTTAAACCTGACCTCAGGAATTGTGTGACAACCAAACTAAGAATTTATTTTGGTTGGAAATGAAAAAATTCTGCTTGATATTTCTTAAAAAACTTTAGAAAGAAACAGATGAAGATTAATATTCAAATTAACCGTAAATCTCTTGGTAAAGATAGATGAGTAGAAACCAGGAAGATGTTATTTACTTCAATAAGAAAGAAAGTTCTCTGCTGGAAGAAAGGTCCATGAATAGTGATAATGTAGACTCCTCACATTTGTGACTTCCCAATTTTGTTCTCAGCTAAAATCTGGTATAGCATATTGATTAAAAGCTTAAATGTGAGAATGAGACTTTAAATCAAATCTCACCTAGATATATAACAAGGGCAGTCCACTTAACCTCAACAGGGTTCTGTTTTCTCATTTTTTAAATAATAATCAAGGTTAGGGAGATGGCTCAGTTCATAAAGCTCTTGCTCTGCAAGCATGAGGACTTGAATGTACAGATGAGCACACACAGAAACACACACACACACACAGAAACACACACACACAGAAACACACACACACAGAAACATACACACAGAAACACATACACAGGAAAATATATCTCATGATTTTGCACTAACTAAAACACCTATCCTATGGAAAAATCTGTAATAATACCTAGTCTTTCATAAAAATTATACTTATTAATGACATGTTTCACACCTATATGCCTAAGATTCATTCATTAAAGTCTAGGAAAAATTACAACTTCAGCAATATTTAAACCTCTCAAAAAAGATGGTTATTTTTTTCTATAAAAGTGTATCCTCCTAAAATAAAATTATACTATTTGAAGTATTTTCATATTGTCAAATCTCTCTACTTATCTTACTGTTTTACTCAAATATTCTTTCAATTAATAATAATTAATAAGTGGGGCAGTGGTGGATCACACCTTTAATACCAGCACTTGGGAGGCAGAAGCAGGAGGATATCTGAGTTTAATGCCAGCTTTGTCTAAGCAAATTCCAGGACAGTCAGGGATACACAGAGAAACCCCATCTTGACAAACCAAAATAATAATAAATAATTAAAAGTATTAATTATTAATCAAGGATAATTCAAAAATGAAGTCATACAAATAAGTATCATTGATATGTATTTGTTTTGATAGTTTTCTGGATTGGTTTTTACCACTGTAATAAAACACTAACCAAAATCAATGTACAGAGGAAAGTATTGTACAAGTTAAAGTCTATCATCAAGAGAAGACAGGTCAGGAGCTCAAGCAGGAATCCTGAGGCAGAAAATAAGGCAGAGACCCTGGAGAGATGCTGTTTACTTGCTTTCATAGCTTGATTTTGATTTTTATCATTATTTTTTTACATCCCAACCAGTTTCCCCTCCCTCCACTTCTCCCAGTCCCTCCCCCTACCTTACCTCTGCCTCTGACCTCCCACAACTCCTCCCTTCTTTGTGTTTAGCTGGTGTAAGATCATTTATTGCTTGTTTTTTTGTGGGTGTAGTTAACCTCCTCGGAATGGAATTTTCTATCTTGTACCTTCTTTAGGGATGGATTAGTGGATAGATATTGTTTAAATTTGGTTTTGTAATGGAATATCTTGTTTTCTCCTTCTATCATGAACATTTTGCTGGGTACAGTGGTCTGAGCTGGAATCTGTGGTCTCTTAGAGTCTGCAGGACATCTGTACAGGCCCTTCTGGGTTTTAGAGTCTCTGTTGAGAAGTTGGGTTTAATTCTAATAGCTCTGCTTTATACATTACTTGGCCTATTCCCCCTTGCAGCTTTTAATATTCTTTCTCTGATATGTATGCTTAGTATTATTATGTGGTAAGGGGTCTTTCCTTTCTGGTTCAATTTTAGATATAATTCAATAATGTCTGGCTCTGTTTTTATAATAGATAGTATTCAGTGTGGCCTTGTGCTAATTAAAATACATTTTAAATCTCTATAGATGTTGCAAAGTATAAGAAAATTAAGTCATGGAATCAGACTCTCTAGAAGTTTGGATCCAAGTTTTTAACTGACTCTGAGTCCAGCTATACAGAGTTTTCATTCTCATCTCTTCTCAGCTTGTTTCCCTGCAGGTTGCAATTCCTGCAGGACACACACACACACACACACACACACACACACACACACACACACACACACACACCCTCCAACAACTAAAGATGAACACTTTAAAATATTTCCTGGCCATTTTTTCCCCAGACAACTTGGTGCAGTTCCATGACCCCATGTTTTTCTTTTCTTTTTCCTTCTTTTCTTTCCCTTTTCTCTTCCTTTCTTTCTTGATTCTTTCTATTTATTTATTTATTTATTTATTTAATCCTTCAGACAGGTCTCACGATCTTATCTGTGGCTGGTCTGCAATTCACCATGTAGATCAAACTCAGAGCTCTTCCTGCCTCTGCCATCGAGTGCTGAAATTAAAGGAATTCACCACAACAGCTGGCCCTTAGCCCACATTTTAGTTGGATTGTTTTGTTTTTCTTGGTGATTTTTATTCCCTTTAATAGTTATTCAGTGCCCAACTCTGTGTTGGACCAAACATCTTCCCAACTTGCTGGTCAATCCTTTGGGCTCCTTAACCTAGCAGACCACTAGCTTCAACGGACCCCAAATTTAAGAATATCATTATAGAACGCTTGAAACTTGCAGCAGAATATTTCCTACTTTTTTAGCCAGATGGCTGCCAAAAAAGCTACCAATATATTTGGCCATTGGCCATATTGATGGCTTTCTTTTGTTCTGTGATGATGTAGTCTCATGTAGCTACTTCCTCATTAGAGAACATCACTCAGGACAGCCTGAATACTTGATCCCAGGCCATGGTTACTCAGAATAAACCATTTCTTATTCCCTCTGAAGTCAGAGTTGAATTTTTTTGTCAATAGAGTGAAAGTGAGTCAAAAAAAAAAATGGTAGATGGACTGAATTAATCCAGAAATCTCCAGTTACTGGTGCGAAAGGATTTTTTTTTTAAATACATAAACTGCACTGCTCACCCCACTCTCCCCAAAAAATTGTGTGTGTGTAAAATATATAGGTTTTATTTTATGTGTATGAATGTTTTGTGTGCATTGTATATGTATACTGTGAGCATAAGTGGTACCGGAGGAGGTCAGAAGAAGGTACTAGATCCCCTGGAACTGAAATTATGGATGGCTGTTAGCCACAGTATGGATGCTGGAAACAGAACCCAGAGCCTCTTCAAGATCAACAGAGGTTCTTAACCACTGAGCAATCTCACCAGCCCCTTGTCTTATATTTTTAAAGTATTTGTCTTGTGTCTGAATAATTCATCTGGGAAGTTTGTTTAAAGGGTAGATTCCTGCTGTGGGCCGACCAGTCTGGCCTCCTTCAACCCTCAGGGGAAGAGGGTCCTGGTACAGGTCAACAAGGCCTTGGTGGAGAAATAATGGCAAACGCAACACATGGAAGTGCAGGATCTGAATGTGGATCTAAAACAGCAGCCATCTTCTCTGGACTGGTGCAGCGCACACACACACACACACACACACACACACACACACACTTGGCTCAAGGCCTACTAGAGACAGGTCTCTTTCTTGCTAATTCCTAGGAGTGGCTCAGCTGGGTAGGACTGAGAATTCTACTTGACCTTACCCTGGGATAAATCTCCCATTCTGTAAGCTTCAATGCCCTACCCACAGTGCAGAAGGCAATTAGTCTGGATGGGTAACATTCTTTACGAAATTCCAAGCCAGGGTTTGGTTAAGATGTTGGAACATTGGTAAAGGTCAGAGAGCCATGTCCAATTTTGTCTAGCTATTAGTAAATCATATCTTGGTGGGCACCTAGCACACGAGTTTGCAAGGACATATCAGGGCTACCTCTGAATTAGGGAATACCACAAATGAACTCCAAGAGACTGGCTTCCTTTGCAGTTTTTTCCAACTCTGGTCTGTGGCCAAGCTTTTGGACTTGTCACAAGACTTCATTGGAGTGGGCGTGGCAGATTCCTGGATCCATCTTTAGTAAAACTAGTGAAAGTCTGGAGCAAGAATGGAATCTGAATCTTCAACAACCCTCACCCTGCAACTCCAGCATTCAGATACTTTTAATAAATGGACCTAAACATAAATGATTTCCTGCAGATTCCAACAGATTTCTCTCCCAAGTTGTAAGGGGTGTAGCAGCGATACGCAGCAGTCCCTCGGTCTCCACAGCTGTGAGTCCTGTGATAAACAGCCAAATGGTCCAGGCTCACATGTATGCTCTTTAGCTTCTTTAGAGTTCTTTGCCTTTCGCACATATAAACATTAAATTGATATGTACATATGCATGCATTGTAAGTATGAAATGCTATTCTAAGAAGAAAAGGAGGAGAAAAAGGAACATAGAAGGAAAAAATCCGAACAGACTCTACACTGATGAGTTTATAGGTCTTTAATTAGAAGGGAAAATAGTTTATTCTTTTCCAAAACTTAAACCTAATCCAGACTCTGAGACAAAATAAGTACTATCATGCTCTGCTGGGAAGATAAAATAGACTTGTAGGCAAGACGTGGAAATCATCACTCATCTTGTCAAAGTCTTGGGGAAGCAGAAGTCTTTTGTAACTCCTGTATAACACGTGGTTTTTTTTTTTTAACAGATTTTATGATGATCTGATAAAGGACCCAGCCTACTCTAATTTTAAAATGCAGTTAGGTGAGTGTGACCTATTCCTTTCCGTTATCACTTAACTTTGGTGTGCTCAGACACAAGATGTTTTCCTTGCATCCTTTGATTTGTATGCGCTGCTTTCCTTGAAACTTAACTCACAGTAGGGCTTAAAATATTCACTCTTCTTTACATTACAAAAGAAAAAAAAGAGCATAAAGAAAATAATTTTAAACCCCATCTTTTCTAGTTATCACATGCATCTCTAATCTCTCTTGCACAGTGTGTTAAATTTCCTGGCTGCTTTGAATGTGCAAGACGGTGTTAAGTTTCAAACCTGGGACAAACAGCTGAGATGCCTATTTAACATATCAAAGCAAACCTGTCCACCAGAGTCTCCCAGCATCCCTACTTGTGGCTGGCATACCCTACCCTCTACCCAGAACTCTCCCACCCAGTGGCTGGCTACCCTTCCCCTAGAGATCCTCCCCTATATAATCTAGCCACTTTAGTTACTCACTCCTTTTGTTCCTTTGCCCTCCTGGCTGCTGTACCTGATTCTCCTCTCTACCTCTCCCTTCCTCTCCCCATCTCCTCACAGGCTCAGGACCACGATCACTCTGGACTCCCCCAAATGTCTGCCTCTGGCAATGATCTTCCCTCTATCTACAATAAACTATCTTTTCCAGCACACCTAGGGGCAGTCATGTCCACTCCATTCCTTGTTATTTCATTTTTTTCATTCAGTTTTTCTTTTTTGATATGGCATCCTGAACAACCCATTTTCTAACTAATAACCTATTGTTTCTCTTCCAGGAATGACTGACTACTGTCTTTCGAGTAATCACACTATTCAAATGTTGTTTGCAGTGGAAAAGGCAGTGTCTTTGAACTAAAGGTTTGTTTTGTTTTGTCTGTTTTTAATGTACAGGAAAGTGTTTGGTTTCTGTGCTTTAATTGAAATATAAATAGATGTACGTTAAAATGCACAGTAATAGATTTCTAAAGTTTTACTTTATACAGAGATTAAATTTTCTTTGAAAATTGTGAAAGACATCAATGGCTTCTTCCTTAAGAAAAACAAGTTTTACTGCCTTTTAGGCTTTGAGATCACTGTATTTCAAGCTTGTGGATTCCCTGTGGATAGATGTTAAAGATGTCCAGCTTCCTCTAAGATTCTTAACCTTGCTAATGCTGTGACCCTGAGAAGGCTATACTGATTCCATGACAGGCTTCAAATTGGCAATTAAGGAGACTAGGCTTAAATCCTTTTCCAAGAACTAAGCAATTCCAGGCAAGTCCAGGCCTCAGAAGCTGCCCTGCCACCTGCCTGAGGCAAGGACAATGGGTTAGCAGCAGTTTCCAGACTTCCTCAGCAACAGTTTCCAGACCTCCCCAGAAAGTTTCCAGGCCCCATACAATGTACCAGTAAGAGAATATCTGTAGAGATGGACCCAACAGATTAACATAGAAGTCATCTACCACAGAATTCCCTAATGTGCTTTAAATCAGGGCTGTGATCTCAGTTGGTTGTCTCTCTATCTTGGTAATGGGATTCCCTAGCATGCTGGATTTCTACAGAATAAAATATTTTTTGCATTTACATACTATTTGAGTCTAGGGACTCATTCTTCGGTGAATCATGGACCCTTACAATTCTTTAATACAGTTCCTCATGTTGTGGTGAACCCCCCCACCATAAAATTATTTTCATTGCTATTTCATAACTAATTTTGCTAATACTGCCATCAAACATCATGTAAATATCTGTGCTTTCTGAAAGTCTTAGGCAACCCACATGAAAGAGTCATTCGGTCCCCAAGAGGTCATGACTCACAGGTAGAGAAAGAACCTACGCTCTAAGGGTTATACTGGAAATTTGACTCAAGACGGTGGTGGCCACCGACACCCAAGAGACCACAAAGCATCTCCAAGGAGCCTGAGAGACCCCCAGAGGCTCCAAGGGAAGACAGAATGACAAGGAGCTTGCACTATCTCCAGAACAACTAAAAAGAGGTATGTTTTATGCGAAGGTTTTTTTTTTTTTTTTTTTAATGGACTCACAAAACTGGAAGGAAAGATGGTGAAGCAGAGCTGCATGCAGCGGTGTCAACCTAGAGACACAGCAGTGACAGGTATGGGAGCAGTAAAGTGGCCACAGCTGCAGCTGACAAAGGGACATGTTGTTGCTGAGTATGGCAGGTCCTTGACCTGCTGGCAGACGCAGGGCAGCTGGCCCAGCTGGCAGCATGAAGCTGCTGCAGCGGCAGCTTGGGCCGTTTGCCCTCCTTGGGAGAGGAGAGCATGGGGCTGCAACTCTGTCTCTGGGCTGCAAGCTCTGTGGTGAGCTGTGTGCAGAGGCCTGGCTCTTGGCCCCGGAAGCTCTTATGGGGATAAGCAAGATCACACCAACTCTGGGCAACAACAGGATACCCAGGACAGGTCGCAGTAATAGTCCAGAAATTATGGTGCTTCAGAAACCAGAAACCTTGAGCCAGACCAATGACTCCTTGCAATCAGTATTTGCAACGTAAAGCTGTTTGGGTATGTATATTAACACACTACAGCTAGCATGCCACTTCGATGAACAAATGAGCAATAGAGAGGTGGGAAGGATGGCTGAACGGAGCAACCTACAAAGCAGAGAGAGACGAATCTAGAAACTTGGTGGTGGCAGCAACAGGTGCGGGAGGAAGCATGACTGTGGTGGACAGGGAAGGGCAGGTCCTTGCCCAGCGGGGCTAGGAGGGTGGTGTGCAGCAGCCTGGAGCTCTCAAGCAGCTCTGCCCTCAAGTGAACAGCTCAGCCTAATGATGGCCTTGCTCTGAACACCGGTTCATTTTCTGAATTGGGCCTCCTTGAAAGACCGCAATGGTCCATGCTGCCGCCATGTTGGTGTCCATGGCTCCTGCTACAGCAGGGGCAATATTGAAATCCATGGTTTGTGTTCCACATGTGCCACGGGGGACCATGTTGGGGTTTGTGTTCCATGCTGCCACTGGCTGTTATGGGCAAGGAAGCTTCTTTTGGAGTGGTTTCAATAACTGCTGACTTAGTTGAGAATGAGAGACACCAAAGGCTTCTGTGACAACCCCACACCCGCCTCTCCACCCCCCTCAAATAAACAGTCTAGTCAGAAAGCCACTGAAGGGACTCCTTAAAAATTAAAGTATAGCTCTTCATAGTTGATGGCTTCTGGCAAGGATGAGGGGAAGGTCTTAGTTATCTTTAAAGGGCTGGCCACTGGACATTTGACCATGCTCCAGTGAAAATGTGGGCAGCACAAACTGGACTTGGTAGGGTTTGGGGGGAGGGGGACAGGGTGGGAGGATGAACCTGGGAGAAATGGGAATGGGTACGATTATTATGTGAAAATCCCAAATAATCAATTAAAATATTATGGTGGAAAAAAGATCTTTACTATAAATTTATGAATTCTCAGAACATAATTAGATGGAAATTGATGATGCCATCAGTGACTCCCAGAAAAAGCTTTCTATATGAAAAGTACCACAGAAATTGAAGTTGCCGAGAAACGTCAAAAATGCTCACTTCTGATGATGCATTTGCTAATGAGGATACATGTCTGATGACCTAGTGATGCAGATCTTTGCTCTTTCCCGTGTCTCTTCTATCAGAATAACAAGTAAAATAATTTGGATGTATATTCTTGATTCAATCAACTTGGTACTGTTACCTTGTTCAAAATGGTTGCTAGTGGCTGAGCCTGAACTCTAAGGAAGAAGCTGAACAGATAGATATATTCATTCCCATCCATTCTCCTCTGAAAAACTCATAAATCATGGAGGCCTATCTACTTTTATTTATTACATAGCTCTGTCACTAACAACCAATCTGCCCTTCTTTTAAAATTGCTTTCATCCATTTTTCTGCATTCTGAATTCATCTCTTGGCAAAACGACGGTTTTAAAGAGATCTTTCTTTATGTTTAAATTTTCATTTGTTTAGTTACCAATAAATTGTTTAAGCTGTTTCTTTTTTCTTTTTAGTGTTGCAGGCCATTAAGATTTTTGCACTTTGGGTATGTAAGAAATGGAATGTGCTCTGTCCTGCTCTCATGCACTTGCTGAAATCCTGGGCTCAATGTGACTGTGTTTGGAGATAGAGCCTTTAAGGAGGTAATTACAGTTAATTGAAGTCCCCAGAGTAGGTCTCTAATCCATCTAACAGGATTGGTCTTATAAAAAGAGGAAGGGACATTAAGGACAGCAGGGACAGGGCAGGGACAAGACTCTGTGAAGGCAGCTGTTGCAGACCACACATACCTCAGAAGAAGTAAGCTACACTTACTGATGCATAAGCTTGAACTTACAACCTCTGGCATTCTGAGAATATGTCATCATCATGAGTCTGAGAATATGAGCTGTGTTAGACATCGGTGGTAGCCCAAGCATAGTAACAGTTCATCTCTGTGTTCCTTATCTATTTGGGAGGGGACAGCGCAGCGTTCCGAGTCTCTAGACACTGGCCCCTTTATACATGATATTGCAAATCCTTATTTCCCCTCCTCTTCACTTGATTTTTGGTTTACATATTTCTAGTTTTTTGGTGTACTCATTTTTTTTCCAGATTTTTCCTTTATGGTTGCTTCTACATTTGAAATATGCATAAGGAGAAAAAAAAAAAAGACTTTCATGCCTCTTAGAATTGCACTTAGGTACACTTTTTTTTTTCATTTTTTCCTCTGAATTTTATTCTTAGTGTAAAACATAATATACAGATCAATTTCTTCAGTACAGCAAGCCAATTATACCATTCATTTTTCCCACCATTTTGAAATTTTTATAGTTCTCTAAATACACTTAAAACTTCTATTATTTGGGCTTTTTTCCTATGACATCGAATATTTGGCATTTTGCATATCCTACTACAGTAAAACATTTTTTACCAACAGGCAAGTGTCTGGAGCTGGATGGCCAGCTAGCCTATCCTAGATCCCAGTGACAGTAGACCTCGTCTCCCAAAACAGACTTGGCATAGTGAGACAACTCAGTTGATAAAGACACTTGATTCCAAGCCTGGGGACCTCAGTTCAATCCCTGGGGTTCACCAAAAAGAAAAAAAAGAAATTCCTCCAATTTTAAAAGATATTTTAGTTGCCTAGAGTTGTAAAATATGCATATATGCCTGTATGCATGTATGGTAGAAAGTTCTTAAATTATAATAGTATATAATCTTATCTGACAATAAATTTAACTAAACAATTGTTAACCTAATGATGGACCAAAACGAAGAGATTACCACCTGATCTAGCTGAATTATGGAATCAAAATAGTTTTTTTTTATTTGAAGAAAATTCACAAAGATTGTAGACTTTTTCAAGTTTCTTTAAGAAACTACTTCCTACACTGCCCCCCCTTCATGCTTTTCTCCTCCCCATTCTGTTAGTAAAATTCTAGTAGTAATCAGATGAGCTGTTATCACCAAGACCACAGCTTGGAGATAAAATGACTATAGGCCAGGTGTGGTGGTTTTGAATCCCAGCGCTCAAGAGAGGGAGAAGGGGGGAGGGAGGAGGAAAGAAAAGAGAGACAGTAGGGGCTAGGAGGGAAAATTACTATAATAGGGAGTCTAAGAAGAGGGCAAGTTCAGCCTTTCATTTAATGGATGACAAGAAATGGGTCAAAATCTTACATCTCTGCAGGTTTGAGGTCAGTCTGTCAACAGGGTAAATTCCAGGCCAGTCAGGGTTACATACTGAGACCCTGTCTCCAAATAGGAAGAGGAAGATAATACTAGACCAGGACACGGCATGCCTGCCTGCCTTTACCTACGCTGAATGCCCAGGCTCAAGACCAAAATTACTCCAAGACATTTACAATTTGACACTTGACAATCTTTCTAAAGATTGTGGCTATGACAAACAGCCACCCTTTGTTTCCTGTCTGTTTCCCAAATGCCAAAG